>WAAE01020066.1:341814-364800 GCA_013400495.1 Nicator chloris
TGGCGGCGCGTCACTTCCGGTGCCAGGCGGCCGCCGGAGCGGAGTGAGGCCGGGCCGGGCCGGGCCCGGGGCCATGGGTGAGTGAGGGATGAGAGAGAGCTGGGGGAACTGGGGCCGGGCCACTGGTGAGTGAGGGGTGAGAGAGAGCTGGGGGAACCGGAGCCGTGGCCGTGACTGAGTGAGGAGGATGAGAGAGAGTGGGGGGTAGCGGGTTCGGGGCCATGAATATGGATGAGGGAACTGGGGCCGTCTGTGAATGAGGGGAGAAGCAGGGACCAGGGTTGAGCGCGGGGGACATGGCCTCGGCACCCGTCATCATCCCGGTCCCACGGTGCGAGGGGGCGGTCGGGCACCGTGTCCGGGAGGCACCGTCGGAGCCCCCGGGTGGTACCGATCGTCCGCTGGGCCTCGACGGGACCGGGCCGGGGGAGCCCCCCAGCTGCCGGCGGCTCGGCGGGGGCTTGGCCGCCCGGCTCGGCTCGGTGCTGCCGGTGCTCTCCAGGCTGGAGGGCTGCGTTTGAAAAGGCCCCTTGGTAAATCGCTCGTCCGTCCCTTTCTGCCTGGCAGCAGCGCAGGGGGCTGGGACACTGCTGCCAGCACGGGGGCAGGTCGGGGGGCCGAAGGAGGCACAGCCCGTGATTGGAGCTGGTTTTGCTTCCAGTCTGGGCAGGAACCTTTGAATTTAGACTTTTGGGACCTCTGTGCCTAGGAGGAGCCTCGTGTGCCTCAGCAGTGAGTAGGTGAGGGCTGTGCCTCTGAATGAGGGTGAGTAACATTAGCAAGTGTCGGAGCCAGGGACGGACCGTGCCCTACGCTCCCGTGGGAGCTCACCCGAGGGGCTGAGGGGGCTGGGGAACCTCCCACCCCCAGAGCCGGGTGCTGTCCCTCTCTGGTCGTGGCCTTTGGGAGCCCTGCTCCCTGTGCAGTACTGAGGGTGTGAAAGGTCTCACTGTTGGGGGGGCCCATGGGACAGCATCTCCACCCCCTGACACAGGGGTTTAGGGTTTCTTGTGTGCCCATCCAGCTGTTCCCTCCTGCCCAGACTGTGCTGAAATGTGCTGCACCAGTGTTGGGGATTCAGTTCTTTGCTAGTTTAGAGCCTTAATGCATGGGCTTAACATCTACTGATATGAACAGGTGTGCTGGGGGTCTTGGGCTGCAATCCCATGTCCAGAGGGAGCTGGAGAATTCAGAGCAGAGGCCATTGTCTGATGTGGCGGGGCTGAGCCACCACCCCTCTGCCATGTGCGGCAGGACAGCCAGCTCCTCTGAGGCAGCAGGGACACAATGGTGCACAGGTGAGGTGCCTGGCACCCAGGTGAGGCATGACCCAAGGGACAGCACAGGAGCACTCACCTGCTGGCATGGAGCCCTGGGCTGGCAGCAGTCAGGATTCAGGACATATTTCCCCATTGCTGCAAGGCTCGTGCTGCAGCCTTTGATTGTTTCTCTGTGGTATCTGTGCTGAGGGTTTGATCACATAATTGTGAGTCCTTAAAAGCAAAGTTCAGCTGGGCTGTGACCCTCAGGATGTTACAGAGCTTGGAGCAAGCAAGGGAAGCCTCATAGGCACTGAGCTGTGGTGTTACTCAGCACAGAAAGGACATTGACCTGTTGGAGCAAGTCCAGAGGAGGCACCAAGTTGATCAGAGGGCTGGAGCACTTCTCCTGTGAGAGAATTTAATTGTTCAGCCTGGAGAAGAGAGCCTTCAGGGTGACATAACTGCTCCTTCCAGTACCTGAATGGGCTACAAGAAAGATGGACAGAGACTAATTACAAGAGCCTCAAGTGACAGGGCAAGGGGGAATGGCTTTACAGTGACAGAGGGCAGGGTTAGATGGGATATTAGGAGAAATTCTTCCCTGTGAGGTTGGGGAGGCCCTGGCACTGGTTGCCCAGAGAAGCTGTGTTGCCTCATCCCTGGAAATGTTCCAGGCCAAGTTGGACGGAGCTTGGGGCAACCTAGGATAGTGAAAAGTCTCTTTGCCCATGGCAGGAGGGTGGAAGGATCTTTAAGGTCCCTCCCAACCCAAACTCTTCCCCCAACTAACTATGAATAGGGACAGCCCTGGGGATTGTGCCTGAGCTGCCCACTGAGCTGAGGTGGTGTTACCTGTGCAGAGGCTCCAGGTGCTCTGGGCAGGTGCAGTGTGTGTCTCCTTCCTGCCTGGGAGCTCCAGCTGGGAGCTCTTGTTGGACAGGGTAGGCTCTGTGTGTCCGTGGTCATTTTCCGTGTGAAACAGGCTATTTTGGTTACTATTTTTTCATGAGTGTGCAGTTCCTGTCAGTGTGTTGTCATCCTGCAAACCCCAGCAGCACAGGCCTGGCAGTGTGTGCAGGTAACTTCAACACATTTGTCTCCAGGTAGGGCCAGGTGAGTCACTGCTGTGAGAAACTGCAGCCACACCTCGCTGGGAAGTGTCAGCACGTGTGTGGGTCACACTACACTCTGTGCACACAGAGGTCCTGCTACAGGGGCTTATGGCATTTTGATAGTGTCAGAAGCAATAAAATGAGAAATAAAACCTTGTAATACAACCCACCCCTCACCCCTGGTGGGGTTTGGAGGGTGAGCACAGCCTGACCGCAGGGACAGCCTGGGTCAGGGACTCGTGCTGGGGCAGCAGTGCAGCCTCAAGTGCTGCAGCTGCGTTTCCGGGCTCCTGCTGTGGGTGTGTTGGGCTGGAATGGGGATTTTTCCTGGTGGATGTGGCCTGTGCTTCAGCACAAAAGGGTTAAGCTGAGGTTGGTGTTTATGTAACCAAAGAGGGAACTCCCAGAGATGAGTCCTTGGCTATCTCATGTGTTGATGCATCAGAAGGGCTTGAAGAAAGCCTGGCTTGTTGCTTGTGCAGCAATTACGCACTGGAACTCTATGCTTCAGAGTTTCCCCGGCTGCCGGGGGGGCGGCCGGGATGGAATTTGCTTTCCCTGGTGTGTGACTTAGCCTGTGGAAGCCTTTTCTGTCCCTGAGGAGCTGGAGACTGACCACAGCTGGATGTGGGTGGAGGTAAGGTGTGCTGGGCTCCTGTAGGGGCTCCCAGGTGCTGGCTGTGCCTTGTTCATGTGCCTGGGATTCAGCTGATCCGCAGGTTGGGCTGAGGAGGGAGGATCTCCAGTGGGGTGGTTCAGCAGGGGCTGCCAGAGGTGTTCCTGTCTCCCAGCTTGTAGAGCTCAGTGAGTCCAGACTCCCCTGGGTGCCTTCCAACAGCAAGGGGCTGTTGTTGTCCCAGCCCCTCGTGCTGCACCAGTGCCCCAAGATTCTTCCTACTCCTCTGGGCAGAGAAACTCTGTGCCTGGTTTTGAGAGAACTTCTCGCTTAGGGAAGAAGTTGAATGAGTCTCTGCTCAGTTCCAAGAACCCTGTGAGTCAGGGCTCCGTTTCGGGAGCAGGCTTCCCTTCCCGGAAGGGCAGCGCAGCGGAACACAGGCTGGACTGAGTCATCCAATGGGCTTTTTTTGTAAATATATTATTACTTCTCTTAGAGAACGGTTCAACTCCCAGAGCCTTCAGTAATGGTAACATTCCTGCATAGGGAATCTCCCCCATGCTGTGCAGAGGGAGAGGAGCAGAGCCCACCCTGATGTCCCTGCTCCTCCTCCCCACATGCCCATGTGAGATGATGAGCAAGGAGCCAGGGAAGGGCTGAGGCTTCCCCTGTGCATTCCACATTATCTTTAGAGATGAAATTGTGCCTGGCTGATGTCAGGAAGGCTGAGTTGGCTGCAGGAGGAGGACAGCGCAGACAGGATGGGCCTGGTTTGGCGCTGAAGAACAAAACAAAAGTCCTGTGACTGAAACTTTGAAGGACACTATGTCCAGAAAGTAACTTTTGCCTGGTTAAGGATCATTTAAATATTAAAATGCACATCAGTTTAATGAAGTACATGCTTCCACACAAGTCTCTTTCTCAATTTCCCCCCTAGATCATGCTGTGTGTGATGTGGGAGGAACTGGATAAGGGTGGGCTGTGGATGAGGGGGGCAGAAATTTTGCCTTTTGAGGAGGAAGAAAAGCTAAAAAGCCCTGACTCTCCCTTCCCTGCTCCCAGGGTAGGATGATGTCTTCTTGATCTTTGATGTTTCTGGATGTGCTTCTGGTCTCTGAGGACCATCTGGGACACAAGGGGTGTGTTTTTGACCAAATTTCATACACTTAACGTAACAGCTTTCCTTGGGATCTGCCCCACAAACATTCCCTTTAATCCCCCAGCCAGTGACTCCTCTGCTGGCCTGCCTGATCCGAACTCCGCCTGTTCTCGGGGAAGCTTTTCCAATGAGAACCAAGGCTGTGTCCCTGGGAGTGCTGATGACTCGGGTCTGAGCTGTTCCTGGCCGGGTTTGCCCGGGAAGGAGTGAGGCAACACTGGGATCGTTGCTCCTTGCAGTGACACCGACCTGCTGGTGTTCATGTGGGAAGCTGGGCTGTGCTCCAGCTTTTATCCATTTAATGTTTTGTTCATGGAGGTTTTTAGGTCGTGTCCAACACAGCTTCCCATGAGCCAGGCTTAAATGTGACCTTGGATTAACCATCACTGGTAAATACTGCCCAGTGTGGTATTCGAGTGGGAAAAGGTGCAGCCTGATGCTGCTCATGTGATTCCATTTTTTAGCTTAGTTTTTGCAAACATGAAGGCTGCACAGAGAGGGACAAAAACTTGTGGAGCGGCTCTCCAGCTTCATCCCAAGTGCTACAGCTTTTGGCTTCAGGAGGGAATGCTGGGCAGGAATGCAGCTGCAGTGGGTGGCAGGATGTCTCCCATCTGTGGGCTCCAGAGGCAGGTCCCTGGAACAGTGTGAGCTCCGTGAAGGAGCTTCTTCTCAGTAGTCCTGAACTTCCAGCAGATGCTCTTGGGCTCTGTCATGTGCTGCTGGTTCCCAGCTCATCCACTCCCTTATTCACCACAATCAGCTCATCACAGCAGGAGGGTCAAGCACTTTTGGGGTTCCCAGTCCTCACACAAGAAGTGTAACCACCACTGAGCTCGTGTTGTGCCCTTGATGCAAGACAAACCCCCTGAAAATGCGGTGGGGGCTGGATCGACTGCTCTGGAGCCATGAGTGGTTTCTGTGCTGCTGAGTAATCCTGCTCATGCCCCAAAGGTACCTTTTCCAGCTCCACCTCTGAGCTGTGGCTGCTGGACTGCAGGACCTGCTTGTTCCTTATTCTGCAATGAAAAGGGCAGTTTCCTCATCTCACGTTTTCCATTGTTGTTACACCGGGCACTAGGACGTGCAGTAATTCAGGAATTAAACAATTTCCTTAAGCTACATAATTAAAAGACATTACATTTAGGTCTCCAAATTAATTGATTCATAATTCTATTAAAGCCATAGCTTGCACAGTGACAGGCTTTGGGCTGGCTTCTCCAGTGACATGTTTGATATATCCCATGTGTCACATCAAAAATAAGTATTAATTTTTGTGCTGGACTTGTAACTTTGTGTGATGGACCATTTTTGTTCCAATGGCAGGACAAGGGAGGAGGGTGATTTTATGCAGTTTGGATTTGGGGGGAAGGGATGCATCTGCCCACAAACAGGTGGGCCTTTACAGTTCTTAAGACAGAAAAGAAAAAAAAATCATTTTAACATCAGCAGGATCAGTCTTGAGAGAGAGCCTCCTACGTCTCTGCAAGGAACCAGGGCAAACCCATGTTTCAAACACTCCATCCCAGGAACAGTGATATCAGATACTGGTCTGACCTGAACTCTGTTAACTCCTAGTGTGATGAAAAGCTGCTGGTGGTGGCAGGAGTCTCTTGGTGCTCAGTCAGGTGTGTTTGAGGTGCTGTTAATCCCAAGCAAGTGTGGCATGGTGGGGGGTTGAAGTGGAGCCTGTGTTTGTCCCTGCTCTAAAGTCTGTCCTGCATCACTTTGGAGATGGGTGACATGGGATTTTGTCCTGCAGTGCAGGGACAGAACTTCCAGCCCTTTTATTCTCTCACCAGGAGCTTCAATCCTTTTCCAAGCCCAAACAAACAAGAGATGTTTGGTAAAAGTTTAGTGCATCCTGTGTTATAATCAGAACAGTCCAGAACTGCAGCATCAAGTGTATCTCGTTTCACATTACAGAGTCCTCGACCTTTTGCCCATCCAGCCTTCTCCAAGGTGATGACTCCTGCCTCCTGAGACGTTGGAAAACCTAGTTTGGAAGAAGAGTAACGATACAGTTGATGCTGAACTACGTGAGTCCTCAGGTTGTTTTGATTACAGTAACACCATTTGCACCAGCAAGCCCATCCAGCCCGGATTGCACAATGGGTTTATCTCAGAGTTCCTGTGTAGGGGATTTCTCCAGTGGAAATGTTACTCACTTGTTTCCAGCAGAGGTGGTGATGTACAAGGAGAGGAGGAGTTCATAAGGATGTTGGGTCAGGGATGCAGAATGAACAGAGCAAGGAGCCCGTGGGGATCAGAACTGTGTCCTGTTCAGCTCCCTGGGATGGTGACACTGCTCTGTGGAGGTGTGAAGGTGCTGGGAGTCAGGAGTGCAGGGATGCAAAGTCTGCTGCAAGACTCCTCCCTTTATCTCCTGGCTGTGGCTGGTCCTGGACAGGTGCTGCTGGGTGAATCAATGCAGTGAGATCAGCCTGTGTCCACAGAAAGGGCGGGACTGCCAGAAGGTGAATTTCACTCACAGGGAGGTGATTTATCAATCTCTTATGTGGTGAAACACCCAGCATCTTCTAAAGCAAATATGTACAACCCAAAAAATATTTTCCCCTGTCTGTTGTAGTAACATCTTAGGGAAGAACTCCTGGGATTGGATTTGAATAAGGAAATGGAGCTGTGCCTTGTTCCTCTTCTCACCTATCCCCCAAAGTATCTCTAAAAAGTGAGAGCACAGACACTGAATGTGTAAAGGTTTCTGAAAGTCTTTGAAGCTATTTTCCAAAAGCTAGAGATGAAGAGGAGCTGTACTGGGAGCAAAGCTTCCGTTGGCTGGAACTGATGGATGTGGAGAGCTCACACCCTCGTGTGAGAGCTCATCTGAGAGATGCTTTTCCAGCTAAACTGAAACAAGACTTTGCTTTAGAGAAGTGTTTTAGTCATAAACCTTGAATTTATTTGGCCCTTCAGGTCTTCGCTTCAGATTCTCTTCAGATTTCTGAGCAGCAAAAAATGGATGTTGGAAATCAGACTTTCTGCACTACCTGAATAAGGAGGGGGTAGTTGAGTTTTTAGTTGTTGGTACTGAATAGTGGTGATGTGTGGACCTTGAATAAGTTCCTGGATGCAAACCATGAGTTTCACATTTAATAGATCAAATGGGTTTTTTGCCCATAGTGATTGTGCAGGGAAACACACGTTGTCACCAGTGTTGCCTTTCACTGGAATGTCCATTGGAGCATTTAATAGTGTGTCAGTTCTAAACACAGCATTGATTCCTGCACATGGAGGCTCAGCTGACAGGGGTTTATGTGCTGGACTCCAAATTCCAGCTGCACTGGATTTAGGTAGGTTGAGATGTAAAAAGGTCAGAGCCTAACAAGGTACAAAGAGAGAGGGGACTTTTCTCAAGGCTAAAAATACATTTTTGAAAAAACCTTCTGAACTGGACTGAATTTCACAATAACTATTGTGCTTGTTTTCTATGCCCTTTTTGGGAAAGGTGAAAGATACTAATTTTTGTGGTCAGATTTGTGCATTCTTGGCTGTTTGAGGAACAGACTGGAGCCTCTGAGGGACTCAGTGGGTGGCTGCGATGCCTCGTGTGGATCCTCTGTGGAGGAACCCCCAAAAGGCTGCAGCAGCAGCAGACACCCATACACAGGGCTAACTTGGGCATCTTCTTTCAGAGCTTTTGGAATATGTTAATTTGCAAACTTGTTTTTGCTGTAAAACAAGCTTTAATTATCTTGACTTGTTCCCACTATGTCTCTCAAACAACTGTTGTAGGAAATGTTGCCCTGAATAACGAGGCTGATTTATGCCTTGAGAACTACTCTGAGCCTGCAGCCCACCCCTGGTCTGTCAGCAGGGAGCCAGGGCTGTGTGTAGACACACAAGTAGGCAGAGCCACCAGTGCATCCGTAGGTGAGAGCCTTCCAGGAGAAATCAGGGATAACAGGAGAAAATAACTCGGTGGCTCATCAGATGTGATCTCTCTTCTCTTTCAAGAGCCAAGGATGAAGCGGCGAGCATCGGACAGAGGAGCCGGGGAAACATCCGCTAAAGCAAAGGCTCTGTGTGCAGGGATTTCTGGGAATAACGCCAAGAGAGCAGGTCCTTTCATCCTGGGTAAGCAGGGAGGGGGCTCTGCAGTTGGCAGGGTGGCTGCTGGTGGCAAAACTGAAAACAAAGGGCACTGTGGAATGAGGGGAAGCTGGTGTGTAACTCAGGGCCTTACCTGAGAGTGCAGGTCACTGGATGTGCAGAGCAGCAGCCTGGGAGCTCCTGCAGCTGGCCAAGCTGAGGAGACGTGGGATGCCAATGCAGCAAGGCAGGCAGGGCTTGGGAGAGGAATATGAGATCTTGATTTTACCCCCTTGGGTTTTGTTTTATTTTTTTTAACTCTGTTCTTAAACTTTGTTAAATACCAAATTAATTGGAGGTGTTTTTGATGAGAGCTGTGGGGAGATGTTCAACCCTGCTGACCTGGAATGTGTTGTGGGGACAACTTAAAAATTCACTAGTGGTAACTCAAAGTGGTATGTACAAAGGCAAGGCCACTCTGCCAGCTCTGGAGAGTTGCTAGAATAGTTGTTGGTTCAGAACTGTATATATATACTGTCAAAAATCATAGACTTCACGTTGGAAACCAATGGAAAATCAATTGAAGCTGATTGATTAAAAGTGAGGAATGGAGACTGTATGTGAACTTGAAATCTGGGCTAATTTGGACACCCGTGAGCCATCCCTGCAGAGGTGGCAGCTGTGTTCCCAGGTGTGGCAGTTACAGTTGCCATGGGTGTTGCTGTGAATGTAATAGCTGTGTGGTTCAGGCACGCAGAAATTAGGATTTCTGCAAACAGCTAGGCCCTGTGTGGGCTTTGATAACTGTTTCTCCAGGGAACAAATAAAACATTATCCCAAAACGTTTCAGAGTTCAAGACCCTTTTTTTTTGGGCTATAGATTTGTGACAATGCACTCAAGCTCATGCAAAAAAGGGAACTTGGTGCAAGCAAACATAACTGGTGACAGCTGATGTAACCCGGGTTAGTCACTGCTGCTGGAGGGAAAACAAGTCTGTTTCTGCTTTGTGCTGTAGGTCCACGTTTAGGTAACTCCCCTGTGCCAAGTATTGTGCAGTGTTTGGCAAGAAAGGACGGGACAGATGACTTTTATCAGCTGAAGGTAAGCAAACTGCAGGCTCCCAGACCTTCAGGGCTCTCCAGCTCTTGTGCAGAAGCACTTGGGCAGTGAGTGAGTGGTGTGGACTGAACCAGTGCAGTGGGACACGGCTGCTGCAGCTCCCCCTTGGCAGGGCAGAGCTGCCAGGCACAGATCTGTGCCCACATCAGCTCTGAGATGAGGCCTCTGCTGCTGTGCTGCTCTCCCAGAGCCCTTGGATCTGTACCTGAATGGGGCAGCTTCCAGGAGGGAATTTTTGCAGACATATTGGGATATTTGCAAACAGGCACCTCTCCATGTTAATGAAGCTGCTGCTGTGCATTCTGCACGGATGGTGCTGAGTTCAGACAGGCCTGTGGCAAGGACACAACCACCAGAGCAGTTCCACCAGCTGTTAAACACATGGGAATGCCAAAAATTAGAGGGCTGGGGGCATTTGTGTGCCTCTGGAAACTGTAAAGGCATTTTCCCTTTTCCTGAAGATTCTCACCTTAGAAGAAAGAGGTGATAAAGGAATAGAAACCCAGGAGGAGCGACAGGGCAAGATGCTGCTGCACACGGAGTATTCTCTTCTTTCCCTGCTCCACAACCAGGAAGGAGTGGTCCATCATCACGGGCTCTTCCAGGTACACTTGGTCATCATCCAGGCTGGGGGAATGCCAGGGATTGCTGATGGATTGAGCTGCTTTTGTTTAATGTACAGTTTGTGCTGACCCTGCGCTTGTGTGTCCAAGTTGCAGCACTCTGAGGTTAACCACTGCTGCTTCAAACAGGAGCTCTGGAGAGCACAGTAGGATTTTGGGAAATGTAAGAACATTTACAGATGGGACAGGCACTCAGCACTCCCCCTTCAAACAGAACAACAGCTATTTCATCAGCAAATTAATTAGCACCTTAATTCTAAAAATCACCATTGGAGTTAAATTTGTGTTTTCTGGTCTCTATACTGTTTATAACTTGTAAGAGGGGACAAATAGCCAAGGAACTGTTTCAGCAAGTTAAACCAGTCTCTGTGCTGGTCAGTTTTTGTGTGAGTGGATTGTATGGCTGTTGGTGACTTTAGGGCTGTTCACTGATGTGGGGAGCTGATGGCAATTACTGCTTTGGGTGTTGGTGTTGCCTGACTTGCTGGTTACATTTTGCCAACACACTTTTCACTTGAGACCATCTGTACTAAATCTTAAATAAGCCAAATGTCCAATTGAGCTGTGTCTTGTTTACTGTCATGGAAGAACTGTTACTTGTGCCTTGAGATTTCTGTTCTTCTTATGAATGGTATGTTGGATCCCTCTGTTCCCAGAGGCTGCTCCACTGCAGAGCTGTCCTGGGTTCAGCTAAAGGTGTCTGTGTGTATAAAGAGCGTTAGTGCTGATGTGCACACAGAGCCACACAGCAGAGACTTCCTCTGCCTTCTGCACTCCTCCTCCTCAGAAAAGGTCTTCCCAGTGAGGATGGGGAGGCCCTGGCATAGGCTGCTCAGAGAAGCTGTGGCTGCCCCAGCCCTGGGAGTGTGCAAGGCCAGGTTGGACAGGGCTTGGAGCAATCTGGAATACTGAAAGGTGTCCCTGCCCATGGCAGGGGGTGGAATGAGATGAAACTTAAAGTTCCCTCCAGCCGAAACCAGTCTGGGATTCTGTGATTCATTAAGTAGAGCTCCTGTATCTTTTTAAAATCCTACCTCAGGGCAAAGACCAAGCACTGTGATTGCATTTGCTTCTTTTGAGATCACCCCCCCATTATCCAGTTATTTATTCTGCCAGGCTCTGTGCATGTGCCCTGGGGCTTCCCTGAGGAGTTGCTGCTGTGTTTGCCTCCCCGCAGGACCGAGCTTGTGAAATCATAGAAGATCTCGAAGCCAACAGGATGGTCAGAAAGATGAAGAAGCGCATTTGCCTGGTGTTGGACTGTCTCTGTGCTCATGATTTCAGTGACAAAACAGCAGATCTGATCAATCTGCAGCATTATGTCATTAAAGAGAAGAGACTCAGTGAGCGGGAGACCGTGGTGATATTTTATGACGTGGTACGAGTGGTAGAAGCATTACACAAGGTGAGAGCTTAGAAAGAGATCCCCCTTCCAGTGCTGAGAGGCAGTGTTTTCCCACATTAGAATAGTAGATGCTTCAGAACTTCTTGGGGCAGGCAGTGGGCAGGTTACAGAGCATGGATGTTAACAGTGTTCTGCATAAGACCTCGTGCCCCAAGCCCTAAAGTGCATTCCCTTCCCTCCCTGCTCCTCGTGTTTCTGGATGATAATGTGGTGTTTGTGGCCTGTGGAGAGAAGCCAGCAGGGCTGAAGGCAGGTCAGGTGAACCACAGTGTGTAAACCTCAGACAGAGCAGTCAAAGAGGAGAGCAGAGCCTGATCAAACACAGGAAACAGAAACTGTTTCCTTGCGAAGCAAAATAAATCACAGTGTAAAAATTGATGGTAGATCAGAACCTCGAGCTACAAGTTTTGAGATCAATGAACTAGAAACTATTGTAATAAACATGGATTCTGCTGATGTTTGACTCGTTCCCCTGTGACAACAGGACACGTGTCCTGCCTTGGCAGGGCAGTGCAGCGTGGGACTGGTAAAGGAATGCTCATCAGATTGCTCTAACCAAGGCTGGACACTTCAGTTTCAGGTCTCTTAGGTACACTAAGTCTATCTTGGTGTTCAAAGCAAATTTGCTTGTTCTGTCCTGATCACTATCAAAAGTGAAGGGCACAAAGTACTCAGGGTGGAACCCACCTGAAACCTTGACCTGGGTTATTTCAGAGAGTGCAGATGCTATGATTTCTTTTTAGTGCTCTTGTGCAAGTATGAAATCTACACTTCTAAAACAAATAGGCTTTTGCTCATGTAATACTCCCGTATTTTTTACAGAAAAATATTGTGCACAGAGACTTGAAACTAGGAAACATGGTGCTAAACAAAAGGTAAGTGTGCTGGAGAGCTGCTGGCCTGGCAGTACTCATGTTTCTTCCTTGAAGTAGATTTCTAATACAAACACAGCCAAAGGCAGCACTTGTTGAGTGCTCTTGTGGAGGAGGGTGAGGGAAAGGAAAGCAGGCTGTACAAAAACACAAAATAGCTCAAAGTTATATAAATTAATCTCCAAAAAATAATTTAGCCCCACCTAGGTAGTTCACTTTTCCCACCCAGCTTAGTGGCCCCTTGTCAGGACTTCTTTTTGGTTTCTAACTGCTGAAAACTGAATTTTATAGTAATTTAATAACCTGCAAGAGAAGTACTGATTTTGTATATATTCAAAAGAACCAAAAAACCATGGTGGTTGGTTCTGTTCCCATCATTCACCCTCCATCATGCTAAAGGCATTCCCAGCCCTGCTGGCTGTCCTACAATCACAGCAGTGTTAGATCTGACTGCTGCACTGCCGTGTTTTTGCTAGCAGTGAAATATTGACTTATCTAAACAAAAGCACTTCTGTCCAGTGTGTATTTGTGTATGAAATGGCTCCCTTGTTCCATTGCTGGTTTGACACGAGCCTCTGGAGCCTGGCAGGTGCTGGATGCTGGTGCAGACCTGGAGGGACCAGCCCAGAGAGGGGCAGGAGCTCAGCAGGAGCTCAGGGCAGGGGGTGCTGGCCTGGCTCTGCTTGGTGGCTCTTTGGAGCTGCTCAGTGTCTTGGGGTCTGTGTTCTTTAGCTGTTCAGCTCAGATCCTCTGGTCTCTCCTCCAGGATTACATTACTGACTAAATATTGTGCACTAACTTGAAGAATGAGTGGAATTCATCCTTTTCACACTGTCTGGGTTTCTGTGGAATGAATAAAAAGCGGGAAGGCTGGAGTTCTGCAGGCTTTGAGTCTACAAAGCTTGCAGGTTTGCTGGGCTCACAGCTTGCTGCTTTCTCCTCCCTAACACTGAAAGAAGACAGGTTTTATCTACAGAGCTTGAACTTCTTGGTTCACCCCCCACACACACACACACGCAGTAGCTGCTGCTTCTCAGGGCCACCACTAAGTTGTTTCAAGTTGTTTCTGTAGAGCTGCTGTAAGATAAATCTCTTCTGCTTGCTGCTTTGATTCTCTCCTTGCTGGAAGAGGCAGACAAAGGTTGTTGCTTTAAAGGATCCATGTAGAACTTCCCTTCTTTTCTGTGCACTGAGTGCAGAGCCACACCCCACCGATGGGGCTGCACCCAGGGCCCCACTAGCGGGGGGAGGTATTTGAGGCTTTGAACACGCTTGCCAGAGTCACTCTTGGTGTTACATCTCTGCTTTTGGTTTTTACTCAGCGTTGGTGAGGGAAAGCTGCAGCCTGTGCAGCAGTGAGTCACGGGGAAGGGTGGGAGAGGCGTCAGAGCCATCTCCATGGAGAGGAGCAGCCGGTAGGGCTGAGCAGAACTGTTTGTTCTGCTCACAAAGAGCCAGGTCCCTTTCCACGGCACGGAATGAAGGTAACAGTGTGGCACTGCAAGGGCCTGGCAGGCTTGTCCCACCTGGGGCTCCCTCAGACCTCCTTCCCCACAGACATTAAGGCCTCTCGAGTTTCCCCATTAGCCCAGTGCAAGAGGAGTTGGGTGGTTACAGATTAGATCAAATTTCAGGGACTAAATAGAAGCAAGCAACCCTGAATGTTTTAGTGTCCTACGGAACACTTAGTCTTTTAAATACTTAACAAATCCTGCAGCTTGTTATTCAGCCAGGGAAGTCTCCTGACAGTTGAAGCTAACACTTCTTAAACACAAGTCTGTCTGTTTAAATAACCAGCTCTCCATGGCCAACCCACACTTGGTTCTATTTCATTTGTCTGTGAGACTGGCTGGAAGTGTTTCCTGGTTATTGTGACTGACTTAATCCATTCTCTCAGGCTCTAGTTGTGCAATAGTTTTCAAGAAATCTTCCAGATGCCGGTTTTGTACTCACACCTTTACGTTATAAGTTAAAATCCAAATTATCTGAATGACAGGGAAGATTAATGGAACAATAGTTTTGTAATTAGCTGACTTTCACTGGAAAAAAATCATTAATGGGAGCTGGCAGTACCATAGGGAAGTAGAGGTGAACTAATAAAGAAATTTTGTGTACCTGCAGCTCTCCTTTTTCTGTGTGAGGTTTTTGAGTGTTGATCAGGCTTTGTGTTGTGCAAACCTGTGTGTGGAGAGCAGTCCTGTGGATCAGGTGGAACTGCCAGCAGGCTCCCATGTGGCACTCTTGAGTGACACAGACTTGGTTGTGCTGGGTCTGATCACAACTCCTGCAGCACCTCTGGTGACTGTGAACACTCAGTGCTCGGGGGCCAGGCACAGGACAGCTTCCACAGGGTGTTTCCCCTTAGCTCCCAGAAAATGCTGTGTGGAGAGGATGGCAGCTGGGACGTGCAGGGCAGGATCAGCAGCTAAAATAAACCTCAGCTTTGTTGACACTCATGGCCTCCAGAGGTCAGGCAGCACCTGGGGCAGATCCTGCAGCTCTGGTGCTGCAGGCTGGGATGCTCCTGGGAGATTGGCAAGGCACCTGTGTGGCTGCAAGATGAGCCAGGTACACCCTGTGCTTACAGCCACAGCTGTCACAGACCCTTTTACTGCCCCTGTGAGTGCCTTGCAAGCCTTGCTGGCAGGCATGGAGTCCCTCTCCTTTGGCATGAAGTTCATTTTACAGCTCTGGGTGTCTTCTCCCAGCACTTGAAGCTCCCCAGAAAGCCCCACAGGCACGGTCCCTGTTCTGGAGTCAGCTTGCTGTCTGTGCTGCGTGGCCCATGCAGGATGGCCTGTGCTCCCTGACACCTTGTGCTTCTCCCCAGGACTCACCGGATCACCATCACCAACTTCTGCCTGGGGAAGCACCTGGTGAGCGAGGACGACCTGCTGAAGGACCAGCGTGGGAGCCCTGCCTACATCAGCCCAGACGTGCTCAGCGGTAGGCATTCCCCTCGACACTCAGTTCACTCATTTGTGCCTCCTGACAGTAAATAAAACCACCTGTGGTGTTCCCATATGTACCTTCATCAGAGCCTCTTAATTAAGGTCCAGTTAGGAGACTTGGTCTGGTTTTCCAGCTGGGAAAGTTGGAGGGAGGGAGCGAGCCTGACTTTTTTCTTAAGGCTTGTCTGAACTTCAAAGCTAATTCAAATCTGGCTGTTCCCAAATGAGTCTGACTGCAGACAACATGTTCTGTTTCCAGTGTCAGAATTCAGTTCCTGAGGCCTCCCTTAAGCTGCAGGTAGAACCCTGGGCTTGAGGGGCAGCCAGTCTAGATCCCACCAGGATGTCAGTGTATTCCAGCTGTGCAGTAAGAGCACCAGTTCCTTCAGCTGCTGCTCACTTCCAGGAGGGAATTAGTGGCCGTCTGGGTAGCTCCTGGACCAACAGAGAGGAGTTACTTAAAATTAAAGGAATGATGACAGCAGGCCAGAGCAGTCTGGGCTGGATTTCCCCTCCAGCAGCCTGGCCTGTGCCTTGTCTCCAGCAGAGGCTTTGAGCAGAGTCTTGCTCTAGCACAGAGCAGCTTTCCCTGGTGTCCTCCTGCCTTTAACTGTTCCCAGTGCATGGGACCATCAGGAACAGTTGTGCTTTCTGTCCAGTTGCTTCAGGAGGTTTCTCTCCATGAGCTCTCACCTCTGCTCTGTTCATAAATCTGTGAGCCCAGATGGGATCCACCCCAGGGTGCTGAGGGAGCTGGCAGATGAGCTTGCAAAGCCGCTCTCCATCATTTCCCAACAGTCCTGGCTCACTGGAGAGGTTCCAGATGACTGGAGCTGGCCAATGTGATGCCCATTCACAAAAAGGGTAGGAAGGAGAATCCTGGTAATTACAGGCCAGTCAGCCTGACCTCAGTACCTGGTAAGGTCATGGAGCAGTTTATCCTGAGTGTCATCACACAGCACCTACAGGATGACCAGGGGATCAGACCCAGTCAGCATGAGTTTAGGAGAGGTAGGTCGTGTTTGACCAACCTGATATCCTTTTATGACCAGGTGACCCGCCTGGTGGATGCAGGGAAGGCTGTGGATGTTGTCTATTTGGACTTCAGCAAGGCCTTTGACACTGTCTCCCACAGCACACTCCTGGAAAAGCTGGCAGCCCGGGCCTTGGCCAGGAGCACTCTTTGCTGGGTTAGGAACTGGCTGGATGGCCAGGCCCAGAGAGTGTGGTGAAGGTTTTGTATCCAGCCAGCAGTCAGTCACCAGTGCTGTTCCTCAGGGGTCTGTGCTGGGGCCAGCTCTGTTCAGTATTTTTATTGATGACATGGATGAGGGTATTGAGTCTTTCATTAGTAAATTTGCTGATGACACTAAGCTGGGAGCATGTGTCCATCTGTTGGAAGGTAGGAGGGCTCTGCAGAGAGACCTGGAGCAGTTGGATGGGTGGGCAGAGTCCAATAGGATGAAATCTAGTAAGTCCAAAATGCCAAGTCCTGGATTTTGGCCACAATAACTCCCTGCAACACTCTAGGCTGGGGGCGGTGTGGCTGGACAGTGCCCAGGCAGAAAGGGACCTGGGGGGACTGGTGACAGCAGCTGAACATGAGCCAGCAGTGTGCCCTGGTGGCCAAGAAGGCCAACGGCATCCTGGCCTGGATCAGGAATGGTGTGGCCAGCAGGAGCAGGGAGGTCATTCTGCCCCTGTACTCAGCACTGGTGAGGCCACACCTCGAGTGCTGTGTCCAGCTCTGTCCCTCAGTTTGGGAAGGACACTGAGTGCTGTGTCCAGCTCTGTCCCTCAGTTTGGGAAGGACACTGAGACACTTGAGCACGTCCAGAGGAGGCAACGAGGCTGGTGAGGGGCTGGGAACACAAACCCTGTGAGGAACGGCTGAGGGAGCTGGGATTGTTCAGTCTGGAGAAAAGGAGACTCAGAGGGGACCTTATCACTCTCTACAACTCCCTGAAAGGTGGCTGTGTCAGGTGGGGTTGGTCTCTTTCTCCAGGCAGCACTGACAGAACAAGAGGACACAGCCTTAAGCTGTGCCAAGGGAAATATAGATTGGATATTAAGAAAAATTTTTTTGCAGAAAGAGTGATAAAGTATTGGACTGGTCTGCCCAGGGAGATGGTGGAGTCACCATCCCTGGGTGTGTTTAAAAAAAGACTGGATGTGGCACTCAGTGCCATGGTTCAGTTGAGGTGTTAGAGTGGGGTTGGACTCGATGATCTTGAAGGTCTCCTCCAACTCAGTGATTCTGTGCTCCTGTACCAGCCTTTGAGCAGGCAGGAGTGGTCCCAGTCATCAGTGTAGTGACCCAGGCATCATTTTGGGGGTTTTTCTTCTCATGCAGGTGAGCCAGATTAGTGTTGAAGGGTGCATATACAGGTGGGACTGTGCATACAAAGCCTCTCCCTCTTGTAGATCCAGATGCAGGTCATTAATGCGTGAGTTACTTGTTCCTGGTATACCAAGCAACTGTATTGCAGAAATGCCCTCAGGGGGAGCCAATCCTGGAAGATCCAGCCCCAGTGGACTCCCCTCAGGAGGTTTTTTTTGTCAGGTTTGCAGGCAGCAGCAGTAAATGTAACCGAGCTCTTCCATCGTGATCTGACAGACAGGTTTGAGGTGCTTCCCTCCTGGCCAGGAAGGGAGCAAAGGCAGGCGAGGAGGTGGATCCTGGGATTTTTGCAAGCCTTTCCTGTTCTGCAGGATATCCTGAGGCCCTTGTGACCAGATGGATGATAGAAGCCAACTGCTCTGCGGGAGCTTGGAACAGTTGTGGCTCAAGTGGCTGAAGGAGGTTACAAGGAGCTGCTCCTTTCTACTCTGGAGTGCTGATCTATCCAGGCCTCCAGCTACCTTCTCATGTTTCTTCTAAGGGCTCTCTTGTGGTGTAACTGGCCACGGGGCTCTAAACAGGCTGTCTTGGCTGATCTCTGACAGCTGAGGCTACTTGAGACCCTGTAAGGTGCAGCCTGAGCTCAGGACTCATCCTGCTCTGCCCAGCCTGGCTCTCGCTGCCATTGTGCTGCACCCCAGCTCCAGTGTCTGCCAACAGCCCTTCCCATGGGGCCCATCCTGTGCTCTCCAAAATGCTCTCCCAAAATTGCTCAGTCTGCAGTTCCCCTCCAAGTATCAAGGGGGAAGCTACTTGAGGACGTTCCAGGCATCACCACCACCTTCAGGCTTGGCGCGTCCCTCTGTTGCCAGTGCTCCTGTGCAGGGGGAAGGTGGAGCGCCTGAGGAATTAATCATTGTTGTGGGTCTCCAGGAGAAGCTGTCTCTGCTGAGGGATGGCTGCTGAAATGTCACAGCAGGAAAAGTTGGAGGAGGAGGGAGAGGTGCCTTTTTCTGAGCATATAAAGCAAAGAATAATTAGTACAAATACCAAATGCTGCAGCAGTGACTCACTGTGTGAGTCAGAGGAAGTCTCTCCCTGAGTCCTGTGCTGTGCTGTAGCACTGGGGTTTGATTTCGTGACCCTGTCCATGCTGCTGAGTGCTGATTATTGTTACCAAAGGGGCTTAGAAGCAGCATTTCCATCAGATGAATCCTCGGGCTGCGGCAGCCTTGCGTTAGGGTTTGTCTAGTGTCTTTGTCTAAACATCATTGTGCAGGAAATCACCTTCCTGCACACTCAGTGGCTTTACATCTGGCTTCAGTGGCTGTGTGCTAGATCCATACCACAGTCAGAGATCCTTCTCCATGGGCTCAGCCTTATCCTTCCTGGGCTTCTTTCCTGCCTCCTCCTGCCCTGTGCTCCCTGGTCCTTCAATTCCCTCTCCTTTGACCCAGACTTGCAAGCTGGGTGGCTCCGTGCAAGGGACACTCACGTGGGAACTCCAGCACAGCAATTCCAACTACCTGATGGCCTTGGTTCACAGCAGGGATATTCGTGGTACATAGAGAACAGGAGGACACTTGTGTGCAGATGGACAATTTGCTCATTCACAGAGGATGCCGCTTGGAAAGTTTTGATGTCATGTTGTGGGAAGCCTTAATTGTTTTGGTTAATGCTTAGAAATAGGGCCCCATGTGGGGGTTACTCAGCACCTCTGCTGTGGGAGGTGAGGAGGGTTGCCAAGGCTGTGCTTTCCAGGATTTTCAGGCTGTGTGTGCCCTCTCCCTGCAGGCCGGCCATACCGTGGGAAGCCCAGCGACATGTGGGCCTTGGGGGTGGTGCTCTTCACCATGCTCTACGGCCAGTTCCCCTTCTACGACAGCATACCTCAGGAGCTCTTCCGCAAAATCAAGGCTGCCGAGTACACCATCCCTGAGTGAGTACAGCCTGCCCTTCCTGCCTGGCCACAGGGGCCTTACTGGGCCAGCTGAAGCTGCAGGGGCTCCTCTCAGCACCCCAAGGGTCACAACAGTACTGACAACAGGCTGTGTGCAATTGACACCAGGAAGCAGGAGCAGGGCTGGGACAGCTTGTGGGAAGGTGAGGCAGGCTCAGAGCAGTGGTGGGTCCTGTAGCTCCTGGCCTGTGCTCCCAGCATGTCCATCCTGCCACCACTCTGCCCACCCCTGGCTCACTGTGTGTTGTCTCTCCCAGGGATGGCCGGGTCTCGGAAAACACTGTGTGCTTGATCCGGAAACTGCTGGTCCTGGACCCGCAGCAGCGGCTGACGGCTTCTGAAGTGCTGGATTCCCTCAGCTCCATCATAGCGTCCTGGTATGTGCAAGGGGAGAGACAGGACACGCTGTCTCTGGCCACAGGCTGTGTTGTTCCAGCTGTGGCTTGCTCACCTCGCCAGAGGAGGGTCTGGGAACTGCAGTAAGCCTTTAAATCCCTTGTGTCAGCCACTGTGTGCTGATGGATACAGAGGCCTGTGCAAATGCAGCTATGTGCTTATGGCAGCTATGGCCATCCCAGTGGGATCACCCTGGGGATGGGCAAGGGTGGGTGAGCCAGTGCCATGCTCTGGATCCCAGTGCTGCGCTCTCCTCCAGGCAGTCCATGTCCTCGCTGAGCGGCCCTTTGCAAGTGGTGCCGGACATCGATGACCAAGTGGCTAATCCTGAAAACCCCCAGGAGGTAGGTTTTCCTGCTTTCCACAGAACTGCTTTTCCATGCTACTGTGCCAGTCTGTGATGGCACCCATTGTATCCCCAAGCTGGGAAGGGGAGGGTGGGGAAGACACAGCTGAGTCCTTCATGTTGTGCAACGGAAGGAAAGGCCGATGCTGCTGGGACCAAGAGGCACATCCAGCTGGCTGAGCTGCCAGGAAGTGAGCTCGGCCCTGCAACTGATGAGAGCAGCTTGCTCTGCTCCCAGCAGTGCTCATTCCCTCACACACAGCTGGGAATGCTGGGAGGAGGCAGCAGTGTTGGCTCTGGCTCTCGGTGAGCTCTGCCATGGGAGCAAACATCCTGTTTTCCTGCCGGTATGTTTCATGCTCGAAGTGCCGGCCATGGCCTGGCTGCCCGGGGACAGCCATGCAGGATCTGTGGCAGTGCCACAGTGACACAGGTCAGGCAGCTGCAGCCTCAGTGCTGGCAGGGTTGGGATGAGCCATATCAGGACAGAGCTGCTGTGGTGGCCAGAGCTAAGTCGTGGTGGCACTGCTAGCTCACGAGGAGTCCTGCCTAAGTGCCCAGCAGCAGTTGCCTTTCATGCATTAAGGCCCCAGTGGTAGCTCAGGCCCATCAGAGGAGCCACGGGGCTGCCAGGTGTGGCTCTGACAGGTCGGTCTCTGCAGGTGAAAGTGACGGAGGAGTGCTCCCAGTACGAGTTCGAGAACTACATGAGGCAGCAGCTGCTCTTGGCTGAGGAGAAGAACACCTTGCATGAGGCCAAGAGCTTCCTGCAGAAGCGGCAGTTCGGGAACATCCCGCCGGTGCGGCGCCTGGGCCACGACGCGCAGCCCATGAACCCTTTGGACGCGGCCATCCTGGCCCAGAGGTACCTCCGGAAGTAGCTCCCCATCCCCAAGAGCACGAGCACCACCCTGCAGTCTGCCCTCACCTCGCCTGCTCCAGCCTACAGCAATACCGGTGTCCCACGACGGGGAATAATGTAGCAATCCCACGCTCTGTCCAGGGACACGCACTCACACCCGCTCTGGAGGGAGAAGACTTTTGGAAAAGCTAGTTTTGGAAGCAGCAACCTCTTGGCATCTTCTGGAATCTGTTTTTTAAAATCGAAGCCTAGATGACTAATCTGCTTTTAATCATGACTGTAATCTACCTCTCTTGTCTTTTTAACCATGCTGTTCTCTGGATCGAGCAAAGCCCATGGGAAAGGAGGAGACTTCCAAGGGTGAAGCTGCTGGCACAGAGCCGTGGCCGTGCAGCGCGGAGCCGGCCCGTAGCACCCGCTCCGTGTGGTTTGAATAAGCTTGGATTTATCAGGGTTTCTCGAAAGGCAGAATTTCTTGAAACCTCCCACTTCCCTTCATCTGCATCAAATCTCTTTCTGTCCTTATGTGCCACCTGGTCTGGCCACGCTGGCCAATCCTGTGTGGCCACCGCCGTGACCGGAGAGCCCGGCCACCGCCTCAGGCAGGAGTTGAGGAGTCGTCGGGGCAGCGCCGCCTGCAGGGATCAGATCCTGTCCAAAGGTTTCACAGGACTTGGCCCACCAGTGCCCCTGCCCCCTCTCCCACCTCTCACTGATTCCTTTAGTTCATAAGGATCTATGATTTTAATCTTATTTTTCAGTAGCATATCCCAGGTGCAGTTACAGTTGCATTAATTCTGATTTAGCGTTTCCCCCCCTCAGTTGTGGTACAGATGTAATATATGAGTTATAATGTGAAAAGCTTCCCAAAATAGTCTGCCTAGAGTTAGGAGGGGCTGGCTGAAGTCTCTACTGTATTTGTTCCCAGCTTTTCTTGCCATCCCAGCCCAAACCTGGAGCTGCCTCTGCCCTCATGCCAAGGCAGGGGAAGGACATCCTGGTTTGTCACCTGGTGCCACTGGAAGAGCTTTGGCCTGTGCTGAGAACAGGAATGATTGTTTCTGAGCCTCATTTATGAACTGGATGCCTGTCTTGCCAGATGAACTGTTCTCACACAGGGCTCCCAGTGCTCTGGCCAGGGCTCCTGCTCAAGGCAGCACCTTCTTCAGCTGCCTTTTTCCCTGCTTCTGGCTGCTCCCAGCCCTGGCATCACCCTCCTGCCAGCCCAGTGAGCAGGGAGGGTTGGAGTTGGGGTGGCTGCCCTGCTTTTTGGGGCTGCACTGTTCTCTGGGCCCAGCTCGTGCAGCACAGTGGGGGTGGGCAGGGACAGAGTCGCAGATGTTTGTAGCGTGTTGTTGCCTTTTCTTGCCCCAGGCTGGGGAAGGGGACAGGGTCTAAGCTGGGCCACCGCAGCAGTGGCTTTGTGGGGACAGGGGCCTGGGCCTGAACCTCCCTGGCCGTGTTGGGCATTACATCCTGCCTGTGCCTCACTAAGGCCCTGTGGCCAGGCAGGGCCTCGTGAACACTAACACAGACCAGCTCCCTGCACCACCCCAGCTGAGCCAGTAGCCCCAACTCTTTCGCCTTATTTATTTTGAAGATGGTGGGTCTGTCCCGTGGGCTCATCACCCCCCTGTGCCACCAGCAGCAGGGCAGGGATCCCCTGAGCACCCCACCAGGGCCCTGCTTTCTCCTTCTGGTTCTCTCCTGCCTCATTCCCTGTTTAATTTTAACTGGTTTTCCCCAATGTTAAAGCAAAAAGCAATATTCTGGGACTCCCTGAGGCTGTATCACACCAGGATCCTGCAGTGGCAGCACCGGTCAATCCACTTGTGCTAAGGCAAACTGGAAGGGGGTGGTGCAGGGGGCATGGGGGGGGCCACAGGGCCATGGCGGGACAGAGCCTGTTGT
>WAAE01020066.1:364862-411672 GCA_013400495.1 Nicator chloris
AAAAAAAAAAAAAGGAAAAAAATTTGTATAAAGACGTTATTTTTGTACTACATCGGAACTACTCCTGCATGTCGGCAATAAAACTTCATACGACAGCCCGGCGACCCCACAGGGAAGGGGTGGGAGGGAGGGGTAGGATGGGGGATTTGGGGGTACTGATGTGCTCTGGAGATGTACTGGAGTGGAGGGGGCGGGCAGGCTTACAGATCAGCGGCCCTGAGTGCCCCTTGGGACCCCAGCGCTGTCCTGCCCAAGGCCCCATACCCCGAGTCAGCCACTGGGCCTGTCCCTCCCGGTGCAGCCCGGAGCGGCCGCTGGGGACAGCGGTGGGATGCGGAGCCTCGTGTCCCCGAGGTCCGGCCCCACCAGCCCTGCCGTGCCCCACACCTCGACCAGTGGCGCTGAGCCCGGGCCACCCTGCGTGGCCCCCACCTCCGTGGGGCTGGCACCAGCCCCGGCAGCTCCCTCAAACCCGTGGCGACCGCTGGGCCCGAGCTGAGGCTGAGCCCGCCCGGAGGGCTTGCCTTGGGTCCGGCCCTGCCAGCCCAGCCTAGGCTGGGCACAGCCAAGCCTGGCCTGGCCGGATGGGCGCTGGACAAGGCTGGGACGGGGCCTGGAGCCGCCTGTGGCCCCGCTCCGGGGCGGTTCCACTGCAGGGCCGAGCGTGGCGTCCCGGGGGAGCGGGACGAGCCCCGGCCCCGGCCCCGCTCAGCGCCGGCCGGGGCTGCCATTGGCTCCGGCGGGAGCGCTGACCGCCAGCCGCCTCCGAACTATTTCCTGTTGCTGCAGCGTTAATGCTAAACAGACCTTGCTCTCTCTTCCCTCGCTCCAGCCAAAGTGCAGCGGCTCTGCCGCCGCCGCCTTCCCACCCCGGTGAGTACCAGCCCCGGGCACCGCGTGGGGCTCGCACCGGGGCACCCTGAGGGACCTCGGCACCCGCGGCCACCCAGCCCCGACGGCCACCCAGCCCCGACGGCCACAGCGGGTGTCGAGGCTCGGTCCCGTCCCGGCTCAGGTGCTCTGGCGTTGGGGGACGCGGGGCTGGTGGACGCGGGCGTAGTGCGGGGACACGGGGGCTGAGAGCACAGGGCTCGGTGACAGAGCTCGGGCTGTGGGGACGTAGCAGTTGAAGATGCGGAGCAGGCGGCCTGGGGACACAGTGTAATGCTCGGGGACACAGCACTGAGCAATTCGGGGCTCGGCTCATGGGGACGCTTGGGGAGCCACAAGGCCCTGCAGCCAGCCCGGCCCTCATCAGCACCCCGGGGACCCCTGGGGTTCCATGGTGGAGCTGTGCCCCTCCAGCCCCAAAGAAGCTCCTTGCCGGGCAGGGGCTGGCCGTGCAGCTGCTCCACGGGGAGGACACCCACCCCTCCTAGGGACCCTGCTGGCCTTGTTTTGGGGTGTCCCACTAGAGGGGCTGCCCAGCCCCGGGACGTGCTGTGGCCCCTCGGCTCTGGACCGTCCGGGATGGTTTTGCTGATGTGTCACATTTTCTGCATTTCTTTCTTCATTCCTCCCTCCCTGGAGCTGTTTCTGGGAATGATCTCGTCCCCTGCCAGGGCCAAATTTCCTCCCGCCCTGCCCTGCCCACTGCCCTGCTACTCATCCTTCCCGCTGTCCTGCTGCCCATCCTTCCCGCTGTCCTGCTGCCCATCCTTCCCGCTGTCCTGCCTCTCCTCCTGACCGTTGTCCTGTCCTGGTGGCGTTTGCACTGTGCCTGGCCTTGTCCCTGCACTGCAGGGCACCACGGCAAAGGGCAAGGCTGGAGCTGGGCTGAGGCAGCGTGGGGGACAGGGACAGGGACACTGCCCCAAGAGTGTGTGTGGAGCAGACGTGTGCACATGAGCAGGCGCAGCTGCAGCTCCCGGCAGCACCAGCCTGTTGCTGGGACCGTGCTCTGCCCCGTGACCCATCCCATGGCCGAGCATGGGACAGAAAGGCTGGCCCGGTGCCACAGATCTGCCTGATGCCGTGTCCAGGAGGAGCCGTATCCGTCCCGGTCCCTCAGGAAGGACGGAGAGCGGTGGGAGTGGGATGGCTCCAGCTCAGCATCTGTGGGGTTCCAGCCCTGGATGGAGCAGGTCTGCCCAGGCATGAACCCCTGCTCAGCTGGAGCTCAGCCAGGAGCCCCTGGATGCACCCAGGCACGGCCTTGAAAGGGACAGGGCACTTGCGGGGGGATCCCAGGCCCCTACAGAGCATTATTCAGCCCGTGTCCCACAGATGCCAAGCATGTGCCGTCCCTGGAGCCACTGAGAACTGCCAGGCACAGGATGGAGGGTCGCCGGAGGGACATGGAGCTGCTCAGCAACAGCATGGCCGCGTATGCCCACATCCGAGGTGAGCCAGGACGCGTCTGGGAGGCCACCGCGGGCCCCCGGCAGGCACGGGCAGGTCCCTCACCCCCTCCCTTCCCCCCGCAGCCAACCCCGAGAGCTTTGGGCTCTACTTCGTGCTGGGCGTCTGCTTCGGGCTGGTGCTCACCCTGTGCCTGCTGGTGCTGCGCTTGTCCTGCCGGCCCTCCCCGCGGCCCCCGGCGCGCCCCGGCGACCTCAGCGAGGACGACGAGGACGACGACGAGGACGAGGACGAAGAGGACACCGTCGACCGCGCAGCGTCTGAGTCGCTGCTGCCGGTGACCGAGATCCCGCTGGAGAGCCACGGCCCCGGGGACGGGGCGCTGGCCGTGAATGTGTTCGCGTCGGCCGAGGAGCTGGAGCGGGCGCAGCGGCTGGAGGAGCGCGAGCGCATCATCCGCGAGATCTGGCGCAACGGGCAGCCCGACATCCTGGGATCCGGCACCATCGGCACCCTGGGCCGCGTCCACTACTACTGAGCCCGGCAGCTGCCCTGGCACGGTGTCTGCTCCCCCACAGCTGATCCCACACCGTGCCAGGAGGGACCAGGGGGACAAGGGGGCCTGCTCGCTGCCCCTGAGCTGGCGGAGCTGCCTTGGACTGTCCCTGCACCGCGGACAGCCAGACCCCGGTGTCACGGGCACCCCCGGAGCTGGACTCGCCCCCACCGCTGTGGGACACGATGCACTTTGAGCCATTGGTACGACGGCTGGCACCAGCCGAGCAGCCCCGGGACACGCGGGGACAGGGACAAGGATGGGGCAGCCCTTGCTGCCCGGCTTAGCCGGGATCTGGCGGGGGTTTCACCCCGTGGGGCAGGGCCGGGCTGTACGTCCGTGTGAGCCGTGGGTCCTGCCCCACAAACATGGTGCTGTTGTACACGAACTAGAGCCCGGTGGCGGGTCCGGTGTTTTGGACGCCCTGGACACAGGGACGGTCTCAGCCCCTCCCCGGGCCAATTCCCTTCCCGGCCCCACTAAAATTAGCCGGGTCCTTTCCGGCACCGCCCGCCGTGACCCAATGCCCCGCGGCCGGCCCAAGGCGGATGTTCCCGCCGGACTCCGGGCCGGCCGCTGCTCCCCAGGGATGCGGCAGCTCCCGCCGGGCTGAGCCGCATCCTGCCCCACTCCCAGCCCAGCCCCGCGGGGTGCCGGGCCCCACTGCCCCCTCCCCGGCAGCTTTATAAAAATAGCTCCTTCCCAGGCTGATTCCTCCCCCCACCGCCAGCGCCAGAAGGATCCAGATGTTTTCCAGATGTTCTCCAGTGGCTGGAGGCCAGGATGTACTGGGGCTGAGACTGGAGCTGGCCTGGGAAACTGTGCGGGGGTGGAGGAGGAGGAGGAGGGGAAAGAGGAGGGGGAGACCCTGTCCCAACCCTGCCACGGGCCCTGGTCGGACCCCTTGAGCCATGGTGGCACCCTTTGTGCCCAGCAGGACCAGCCCAGCCCTTCAGGGGCATGGCAATCAACAGCGGGGCCCTGAGCACCCCCACACAGCACTCTGTACCCCAAATAGTTTATTTTAAACAATTTCTGTAGGTCCAGGGGCTGTTATGCTTCAAGGAGCAGTGCCTGGGTGTGGGGTGGGCATTTGTCCCCGATGGGGGCAGCGAGCTCGGGGGGGCACACGGAACCATGTGCCACCCACCTGCCCCATGCCATGGGTGGGCACCGCAGCCCCCCCATGCTAACATGGCAGCTCCTTCCTCACTCGCTCGATCTCTGCCTGTGGGGAGAGGCTGTGATTGTTGGGGGGCACAGGGGACCCCAGGACAAGGCAACCCCTGCCAGGGACTCACCTGCAGCGCCTGGCGCTGAGTCCGCTCCTGGCACAGCTCCTGCCGCAGGTCCTGCAGGTCCCGCCTGCAACACGCCGGGATGGCTCAGCTGGGGCCAGAACAAGCAGCAGACGGCCAGGAGCCACTCTCTGACACACCCATCCCCACTTACAGGTGCTGGACTCGCATCAGGTCCACAAGGATGTGCAGGGTCCGGACCTCAGCCTTCAGGTCCTGCAGGGCCACTGACCTCCCCTCCAACACCTCCAGCCCTTCTGTGCTCCCTGGTGGGACAGGCGCCTGCCCCGTGCTGGGGACGGGGGCACAGAGGGCAGCACGGGGCAGCCCCTGGGGCTGCTCCCCCCCACAGGGAGCCCCTGTGCTCCCCAGGGCGATGCTGGGTGGCCGCTGGCCGGGTACTCGTGGCCGTGTGGCTGTGGGGTGGCTCAGCCTGGCTGTGGTAACTGACACGGTGTCAAAGCCATTGGCATCTGCCAAAGAAGGAACAGGAATCAGCACTTGGCACTCAGCAGGGCCCGGCCATCCCTGCAGGCCCTTGCATGGCCCCTGCATCCTACCTGGGTTTCCGGCTCTGCCCCACTCCATGTCAGCTGAGGCACTGGGCTGGGGGTCACTGGGCCTGGGGACAGCAGAGGTGTGAAGTGGCACAGCCGGGGAGCTGTTAGCCCCATGCCAGGGCCAGCCATGAGCATAGCACTGGCACTGGGACATCGCAGTGGCCCTGGACACCCCAGCACAGCCACGTGTTTCTTACTTGGTGGCCAGCACGGGGGCTGGTTTGGTCTTGGCAGGAACGGGGGGAGCAGGAGCCATCCTCTTGGTGAGTGGGAGCTTGATTGGCTCCATCCTCGCTGATGCCGCGAGCTCTGGGGAGAGGCAGGAGCAGGGCTGGGGCTGGGACCAGCACTGACAAGAGTGGGGCAGGAAGCGCTTCCTGCCTGTGACATGCCCTGGCCCAGGGGGCCTGTCCCAGGCACATCCCTGTCCTTCCCTCTCCTCCAGCCCAGGACTCACCCAGGGGGCTCCCTGTCCTCACCCTCCTTGTCCTTCACTGTGGTTGCAGCTGCTGGGGAGCCAAGGGGGAAGGATCCTTGTTACAGCCTCTCCCAGCCCCGCACCAGCCCCGCACCAGCCCTGCTGTGGTCGGCGCTTCCTCTGTGTGTGGTGGAGCAGCAGCTGCAAAGCTCCCCTGAGCACCAGCCCTGCGGCACAGGCAGGATGCCATCCCGCCACCATCCCCGGCACAGCAGCATCCCCGCACCGCTGAACCCTGGGGTCACACCAGGAAAGCCCACTGGCGTGGTGGGATGCAGGACATCAGGCCATGGGCATATGCCCATGTGTGCCCATATGCCCATTCCTCTGTGACAAGGGCTGTTCTCATGGCAGGCCCCCCTGTCACCATGCTTGGCCACACTGTCACTGTGGTGGGTCTCCATGTCCCTGTGTTGAGCCAGCAGCCCTGATGCTGCCTGGTCCCTGATGCTGCCACCAGCACAGCCCTTGTCACAGAGGCCTGGCGGACACCAAAAATGGTGCTGGTATCACCCACCCAAAGATGTATCTGAAGCCCCAAGGGCTGTGGGGATGAAGACACCCCTATCCAAGGCCCCAGTGCTGCTTCGCTTCAGTGGCACTGGGGTAATGGTGCCCAGAAGTGCCCAGCATCCCGCCAGCCCCTCACCGGCAGCTCTCCTGGACCCCAGGGCACGGCACAGCCCTGGAGCAGTGTGATCCCACACCGGCGCTGCCGTTGGGATGATCCCCGTGCGCGGGACCCCCGGAGCCGCGGCTGCTCCCTCCTACCTGCCGCTGCGGGGCTGCCCCTGAGGCCGTGCCGTGCCGTGCCGTGCCGGGCTCCCCTGCCCCACACCGTGCACGTGATGCCGGAGGAAATCGGCTCCGCGCTGGGAAGGAAGTTGAAGCAGAGCGCACCTCGGTGCTGGTCCACACCACATCCCTGTGCCCCGCCGGAGGACTCCTGCTGCCCCCGGGGCTGTCCGGCCATCCCGGCGGGACACCAAGGCTCTCAGCACCGGGTGGACACCAGCGCCACACTCACGGGACTCTGTACTGGGACGGCAGCGCCGGCTTCGGCTGTGGGAGGGGGTTTGGGAGAGGGTGGGACTGGAGGGCACCGGGCACTGGGACCGCAGGCAGGGACCGCTGGCACAGCAGAGCCCCACAGAACCTTGTCCCCCCCGGCCACCCCCAGGTTGGAGCCCCCCACCCACCTTTCTCCCGCCCTGGGCAGGCCTGGGCCATCTGTGCCACCGCGGGGGCTCTGTGTTGGCACCGGGGCTCCCTGCCGGACAGAGCTGCGGGTGCGGGGAGGGCCGGGGCCAGCGCAGTGCCGAGAGAGGCGCCGGGCCAGGACCGCAGCCGGCCCGGGGTGACAGCTCACACCCACCCGGGTCTCACAGCGGTTCCATCACCCTCGGAAGTGAAACCCAAACCACAGAGCGGCCAA
Source organism: Nicator chloris (assembly GCA_013400495.1). Lineage (NCBI taxonomy): Eukaryota > Metazoa > Chordata > Aves > Passeriformes > Pycnonotidae > Nicator > Nicator chloris. Next base: position 371,491 of record WAAE01020066.1, read on the forward strand.
AATCCACAGACCGTGAGTGCTGGGGGTGGTGCGGCCACGCTGCAGCTGTTCCTCTGCAGGGCCTGAAGGGTCAGTGTGACACCTGGGATCCCGGCCAGTCCTGGTCCAGGAGACAGCATGGATATTCCTTTAGGCCAAAGGCACCTGACCCAGCAATCCCAAACTGGGAGCAATGAGGGGGGCTGGGGATCAGCCGTGGGGCAGAGAAGGATGGCAGAACAGAGGTTCCATTGCAGACCAGGAGGCTGCGCGCCCCAGCTGCAGCCACTCAGCCAAGGAGCTGGCATTTCCTCAGGCCGTTAACCCAGCACTGTCCCAACAGCTCTTGGCCAACACCATTACCCACAGCAGCCAGGAAAGCTGAACTCCTGCAAAGGCTGCACAGCCAGCAGACCCCCAACACCCTCCCGTGGGATGGCAGCGATGGAAAAGCAGCTGCTGCTGTGCACCAGTGAGGGCAATGCACGGGGCTGCAGCTGCCCAGCATCGGGATGGGCCCGTGATCTCCTGGGAGGAGCTCGGGTGTGGGAAGAATGGAGCTGGTCCTGTGCATGGGTAACACAGCCCCTGCTGGCAGCAGGCTCGGGAAGGGCCTGAGGCTGTGTCACCACTGTCCCCAGGCAATCAGTGCCAAAACAAGGGCTGAATGATCTATTAGTGCATAAAAGCTAATAGGGAGCTGTTCCCCTGTTGCTCCAGGCACTTGGTCCTTTCAGGCTACCCACAGCAACTCAGGACACAAACCAAGCAGAGTTACACCTACGACTTATTTTATTGTATTTTATTTGCATAAACAAACTTCGGGGCTTTGCTAAACAGGAACTGTTCAAGTCAAAACAAACCAAACTCTAGCTGGTGTGTGGGGAACAGCACAGCAATTCTGGGGAGAGGGACAGGGGGAGCACGGGCACGGCTGTGCCTCCCCGCCCAGGCTCACAACCTGGCCGGGAACCCTCCACAAACTGCTCCAGAATATCTTTAAAGTAGAAGATAAAAAGAAATGCATCCTAAGGGCCATCCTCAACCAGCTCAGGAGGAATCTGCCTTTTGGTTTTATAAAAAGATTAATAAAAAATACTGAAAAATTCTCATCTCCATTTATATTTTTCCCCAAGAAGAATTCGGAAGTTCCTTAGAAAACGGTGTCACCTTGGAAAGGGCACTCGGGTCACAACCAGCTGCAGGGAGGAGACACAAATGCTACAAGCAGTTTGGGGTCCAGCACACACCAGGCCTAATAGTGAACACAAACAGTGGCCAGAAGTAGGGTGTAATTTTTTCTTCTCTTTTAAACCATGCTAATTTTGTTAACTTCCAACATAAAAGGAAAACAATCATTTTTAAAAGGCCCTAAACTCAACTGTTACATAAAAAAAAAGTTTAAAAAAAAAAGTCATAGCAGTTTGGTCCCAACAAGTGAACATTTAGATGTTTACTCACATGCTTCATTTTTTTTTATTTATAAGAACCAAAAATAGTTTCCAAAATTATCTCTGAATTGATGCTACTACGTATGTAAAGGCCTAAAATAAGCAGAATTTAGAAAATTGAATACACAATAGGGGAGGAAAATTTGAGCGGGCGAGTGAACCCCGACTGTCACTGGGTCAAATTATAAAAGAGAAACAAAATGTCAGGATAGGTGGGGGTCAGGTGGGCACAAACTAAAACCACATCGTCCTCAAAGCCTGTTACCAAAAAATAACCGACCATCCATAAGGTCACAGAGAAGGGAAAAATCTGGGGTCTCACCCAGTGCTTGACCGTATCCAGTCCAGAAGGGAAGTCTTTGGGAAGAGAAACTCCAGGAGTGGATCCGAGCGTAAATGATGGATCAGTCCCAGTCCGTGCTTGGGGAGGCTGAACTCTGGAAATGCAGTTAAATAACGTCGGGATGGTTTCCAAGCTGCTCTCCAGGGTTCTGCTCAGCACGTGGGGATCACCCTGACACCCCAGCACCAGCCTGACCCCTCCCCTCCTGCCAGGGCTCCCAGAACCGCGCGGACCCCGCGGCTACTCGGCCGTCGTCTGCAGGGCGTCCTTTTCCTCCCGGTTTTCCGTTCCGCTTTCGTCGTCTTCGATTTCTCCCTCTTCCCCACTGAACTTGTCATGAGCCCACTTGGGGCTGGTGCTGGACTTGCGGAACATGAAGCGGCCTCTTCCCCGGGGGAAGGCGCCACGGCCGCGGCCCCTGTTCACCCACTTGTCCGTGCCCTCGCCCTCGCGGTCGTCGTGCTGCACGGGAAGCCAAGGACAGCAGGTGAGACAGGCTGGCACCGCCCTGCACCGCGCCTCTGCGACCGCCCTTGGGGATCCACTTAATGGGAACCACTCTACAGGGAGCAGGAACAAGCTCTCCTTAGGCACGAGCTGGCAGCTTCCCGTGAAGTGTCACCCGAAGCCTTACCTGGTGTGTCAGTGACAGTGGGTGCTTTCACCTCTAAAGCACCTGACACCGGACACACCTGGAGCACACGGGAGTCTCAGCACCCAGGTACGTACCAAGTAGTATTTCTTGCTCTTAGGTGTGTACTCGGGGTCCCACTCCTCCTCTCTGCTGCGCTTCTGGAAGTCGTTGTTGCCGCCGCTGTTGCTGTTGTTGTTGCCTGAAAAGTTGCCTCTGCCCCATCCTCTCCCTCGAGCTCTGAACTGCTGCAACAGCAACACACAGGGGAAAAATAGAACGGCTGCAGAGGCAGTATCCTCCCACCCCAGCCATTTTCCAGGGCTCCCAAGATATCCAACATCCCTTTTACGACCATCCAAAACACCTTTAAAGCCCAACACTAAAGCAAGAGGACAGCTTTAGAGTGGCCACACCACGCCCTAAGCTCATGGTTTTGGGTTTTTAGTTCATCTGATCACACAGCACATCACAGTTCCTGTAAAGCTGATGAAGTTCATGTAGAGGCATTTCCAGGGCAACCCCACACAGGTGAGACTCCTCTGTACAGGGACTGCAAACATGAGCGTGGCCAAACCCCAATGGAAGCACAGCGTGTGCCCATTGGGATGCTCAGCATCGCCAATGCACAGAAGCTTCCAGGCTTTGTTCTGCTCCTCCCATCTGGAGTTTGCTGCCCACAGCACACCCCCAGCAGCCTGGTTTATGCCCCAGACCTGGAGTGATTCCACTAGGGCTCATCACCCTGGAGGCTTCTCCTCCAGGGCAGCTTTAACTGAGCAACACACAACTGCCACTTCCTGCCCGCTTAGAGAATCAACCCTCAGGGCACAGGTCGAGAACATTTGGGGCAGGGGTGGAGGACACTTACAAAGGTTCCTCTTGCTCTTCCTCTCTCATTTGGACCAGTGAATTCCTTAGTCCCAAGCCGGGACTTGTCAAAGCCTGTGGAGCTCTCCTCCCTCTCCTCAGTCTCCTCAGGATACTCCTCTGCTTTGACTGAATGAGAGGACCATGAAGACGATGAGCTGGACCTGGATCTCTCACGCACCCGTCGGTGTTTCCTGTTTCAGTGATGGGAACAGAGGGGAGTGGGACACAACAGTATTAGGAACTCATCTGATACAAAACCACTTCATTAGCACTCTCTTATCAATGCCATGCTCTCCTTTTCCTACTACAAGACGAAAAGCCACAGTAAGAGCTCAGGCTCTACCACAGGGCCCAAGATCTCTCCAGAAGGAACTTGTTGCTTCTTCCTAAGGTGTTTACACCATCTGCTCTCAGCTTAGCATGCATCCATGGAGTTTTAGTCAAATGGAAAATTAAGCTAATAGAAAGGGATTAAATGAACATCAAAGCCAAGTCATTTTAACATGGCTGTTTCTCTCTGACACAACAGGAACAAGAAGGAAAAGTGACTCACCCATCCCGACACATGGAGCTTTCCCATCTACCTTTTACAGCTATTTAGTGTTTCTGAGAGATACAATGATAGCGAGACCACATGCAGAGGGGTAGCTCAGGCCACTGGAGGAGTTATGTCACAGGTGCACAACTGTGTGCACAACTGTTGTACACGGTGTCGTCTCCAACCTGAGCAGCAGAGACACGAGAGGCACAAGGAAATGGCTACTGGGTTTCCTACATACTTTTTCTTTGAGCCTTTGTGACTTTTCTCAGTTTTCTCAGTTGATCTTTCCCTTGAGTGACTTGAATCTCTCGAGTCCACCGACTCCCTGGATTTATCGCGTTTAAGATCTCTTTCCTTATGTTTTTTACGGCGTTCAATATCAAGGCGCAGATCAACAGGGTCGTCCTTATATTTCCCTTCAGCCTACAAACGCAGGGGAGAGGGAGGGCAGAGTTGAACACAAGGTCTGCAGTTGCCCAGCTCAGCACCATTTACTTTGCTACTGACTGCACAGACTTCTGGAGAACTGGAGTTTAACTGAACACTAATGAATATTCCACTTTAAGATGTCAAATAATGCACTATTAAAATAAGTCTGCCTTTGTCAGAATTCAATTTTCCTACACTTAAAATCACTGCTTTTTAAACTTTTAATTTTCTCTTTAAACAGCATTAAAATAAACGGTCTGGTGCAGGGGAGGGAGACCTGGAAGCTGACACTTATTGTACACCACAGCCAGCAGGGATGTGAACAACTGGGGAATCCCATCCAGCTGATTATGGATCACAAGCACAGCGTAGCAGAGCTCTCTGACGGCCCATGGGTGCACCTGAGGTGCTGCTGACAGTCTCACCTGGGCAGGGGCCAGAGGGACTTTAATCCCCAGGTCTAGAAGTGACACTCTGAGAGAAGCAAAAGCTCTTTGCTGCTTGGAGCTACCCAAGGTTAGTGACCCAAGGGGCAGGAGGAGGCCAGTGAAAGGCAGCATCCAAGGGGTCTGGGAGAAGGCCAACATCTCATGGATAGGGAGGTGTCAGGAAGATTTACTTGGTGCAGATGCCACCTACAGCTCCTTCCCCTGGGCTGGGGGGCACCATGTGACAGGTGCCACAAAGCCCCACAGACACACTCTGTGTGTCTCCCACAGTCCTGCCAAGTCTGCTAAAGCAAGCTGGTGTCTCACAGAGCAAAAACCCACCAGCTGCATGAAAAATTAAAACTAAATTTACATTGCTAATTAAAAACAAACATAAAAGACATCTGGTAATGCTTGCTCTGAGCTGTATTTAAATTGGTACTTCACGAAGGGATTAGGAGTTTCCCTGGGAAAGGAGCAGTTGTTTTCCCTGCGCCTCCTTTGTGCCCTGTGGCACCTGGGTGAGATTCTGCTGCCTGCCCAAAGTGACAGTGGCTGTGGTTTGACAAACAGGCAATTGGGCAGCAGTAGGGCTGCAGGAAGCCTTACACCACATTGGTACCAACACCCAGCCTCAGCCATTGCTACTGCATTTACACAACACTCATCCTGGGAACTCTACAACTTGATATGCAACATACATCAAATTAATCGTCTTCAATTAAATACAAAAGAATTAGTAATTCTCTAGCTGTTAAATTTTTTACTTACATGAGTTTCTAACCACTTTTTTGTTTAAATAAATATGTCAAATAACGCAGGAGTGAGAGCAGGCATTTTGTTTTGGTATTTTGCTCTTCTACTTTCCCCAGGCAAAGAGCTTTAATTTCTACTCTGAGAATAAAACTGCTCCCAACACGATGGATGACAGATAAGTGACAAAATCGGCAGCAGCTCCCTTATGTGGCACAGCAAACACCTATTTGGGTTTGGGAGGGCACGTCTGTTTCACGGAAGGCTGGCGAGCTGTTTGGAAACCACGTTTATAACACACTCTGCCAAGCTGATGCTCAGAGTTCAGGCCCATCAAATCCATCTCACCATCGTCCATGTCAAGCCACAAGTGTGTTTGGAAAAAATCGAAAACAAATATGAAACAAGTAAGGTTTCAGCAGGACTGGTTAAAAGCTCTTCAATGTAAATATGTATGAAGGTGAATAAACAAAGGTTAAAATCTCAAACATTTTACGTTAAGCCTTTTTTTATGATTGTTTACAGTGAGTGCAATGGCTTAACACTCATCTACTCAGCAAAGCTAAAACACTTAATCCTAAATGCTCTGGATCTAAGACAAGTGCTGAATGTTAAAGTAACAGCAATCAACAGAAATGGCACAGTCAGTTGTTAGAACAAAATTTATCATCTGCTTAATAGTGTATCTGCTTTAGCTCAGCATTTAGTTTTACTTTCCTCTTTTTGACATGCATGTCTTTGAAAACATGGTTGGCAAAATTGCACGTAACAATGGAGTTAATCATACTTACAAGCAGAAAAATATCACAAAAAGTCTCTTCTCTCATCATGGGCACTTGTTCCAAAAATCCTCTCTTTTTTCTCAAGCTCACCTCAATTGACTTTGGGGTCATTTACCATAGTCTAACCACTTCACAAAGGTTGTTGATACATTTTTAATAAAAATTAACCCTTTGTAGTTCATTTTTAGAATTATGCCCATCCTTAAAAGAAAAACACAAACTTAAGTAGAGAGTAATTTAAACAAAAACATCACTGTTAAGTTCATGCCCAATGCACTCATTTTGTTGAATTAAACTAATCAGAGTAACAGTTCACCTTGAAGCCAGAATCTCTGGAGCTTTTCGATTCCTCTTGAGAGAATCCATGTTTTCTAAAAGTACTGGGAGATATATCTATCCTCCTAAAGCAAAAAAAAACCCAAAAAACAGAGATATAACCTTGTTCATAAGAAGAACCTCAAGATTTTAGAACAAATGTCTTTTAAAGCAGACCAATATTTCCAAAGGTATATAAAACTCCCCATATTTTTCCTTTTTTTTTGGTTGAAGCTAGTTATATACTTGAATTATTCTGGAATTATTCCAGAGTTTAAGAAATGAAATCTGGAATACTTCTGCAATGTTAAGACAGTGTCTAATGGCACCAACCTGTGGATTTCAGGGCTCTTTTTGTTTTTAGCTGCATCTTGTTCCATTCCTTTCTTTATATATTTGGTAAAGCGTTCATTCAGTGTCATTGCTGAAGACCCAAAATGATGCTCTGTCAGGGGTTTGAACAAACAACACAAAAACATTAGTGCCAGTTTTGTAAAAAGACAAAGCCCACCCATCCCACAGATTGTTAAAATCCAGGTGCAGGCCAGTGAAGCCCTGTGGGGATGACCTCTAATGCTGCTGACAAACTGCAGTCTCAGTTTTGGGTGTTTCAGTGATATGAACACCATTTCTTTGAGCAAGTCACAAATTCATCAGAACTCAAAATTTTAGGTCCCAAACTCTGAATATTTCTCAGGTAAAAAGAAGAACACCTTCTGCCTGTGCAGAAAAGTCTTTATGTAAATAAAGATGATCGTGATCATGCTGTTGCTCTCATCTCTGGAATGTCTGCTGGAAAACAACTCCAGGCATTTTGAGCGCACAAACCACACTTATCTGGGCAAGGGAGGAGTGAACCTTCTCTGAGGACACAGGGACTCCTGACCCACCTCTTACATGATGGACTATAGTCACTATGTGCTGAGCAAACAGTTCAGAAGGGCTTCGCTGCGACTGAGCCGACTGGATATGATGGAAAATCGAGCGGAACTCCTGCTCCTTCTTGTTGCTGTGCACAAGATCCCGGCAGAGCTTGCGCTCCTGAGCCAAAATGCCACTGGGACTGGAAAAAGAAGAGCCCACGAGACAGAAGAATGAGGTGAAAGGGAGGAATTTAAGGTATTTAATTCTGCAGGAGCTGGGAGCTCACTGATGGTTTATGTTGTTAGTAGGGAGGCACCCACGAATACTCAAAAGCATGAGCAAGGAGCTCCTTTAAACATCCCTAAACACACTCCAGGTTACTGTGATTCTTCAGATCACTATTTTAATGCTCCATGGAGAATAAGAGTAGTAAAACACATGGCAGAGAATCAAATGGATTCAAGCAGCACAGTAGCTCCCCTGCACTACTCAGCTTCCCTCAGCCAGAAGCCACTGAGTACCTGACTCCACCTGGGGCTCTTCCCAGAGCCTGGTGCATCCCAAACTAATCTTACATCCAGTCATAGCAAAGGTTAGGAAAAAGTTAATCTGTAGCTCCCAAAACCACAAATTGTGATGCAATATTGCTTAGCCTTCCTCGCACTTGGCAAGCATGTGGGGATCTCAGGAAGAGCAACAGGAAAAAACATCATTACTGACACTGCTCAAAAGCTGGCAGATCCTTACCGTGCAAGATCCTCATCGAAGGAATCCATTCGAATATTGACCTGGGCCTCACGAGTAATGGAAAAGGAGGATTTGCCAGGAGTTAGCCCCTCTACTTTGGTGCCTGGCTTCTCCTTCACCTCAGAAGCCTTCCTTGGTGGAGGGGAAGAGCTTTTTTCCTGGCTTGACTTGTAAGTGGTCACTCTAAAATTCTTTTCAGGTACAAAACCCCTGTGACCAGGTTCAGCTCTCTTGGATCCTGATCTCTCTTCTTTTTTGGATCTTTCAGAATAGCTTTCCTCCTCCATTTCATCAGGTTTCCTTTGCTTCTCTTTTCCAGGTGGCAGGAACACCACACCTTCCCATTTTCCTGACCTCTCCTCCTCTTGACTTTTACTTGAAGTCGCTACGACTTTAGACATAAATTTGGGCTCATCATCAAATTCCGAATCTTTCCGGCCCTTTGCCTTGTCTTTCTTGTCCTGCTCATCTGTTTCATCTTTCCCATAATGGCCTTCCTTGTGGAACTCTGGGACCTTGAGCTTGTCAAAGTCATCCCTGAACTTGTAGCGCTTGGGCGACTGGCTGCCGCGGTATCCCTTCTCCGAGTCAGCTTTTGATCCGTACGAGTCAGATTTTGCCTTTCCATCTGTTGATCCCAACTCAGAGAAATTTCCTTTCTCTTTACTTTTTTCTTTCTCAGCATTTGTTACTTTCTGGTCTTTGTCTTTCCCATTCTCAGTCTTCTGCTCTTCCAGATACCTGCTCATAAACAGACATTACAGGAGATTTCTTATTAGAGCTCAACGAGGTCAATTCTTCAGTTCAAGGAGTCAAACTTCAGAGAACACCAAGCTATGCATGTACTGAAAGCTGCCTCTAGGCCCTAAAACAATTAAAATGTCAAGCAGATTACTCAGCCTGAATTCAGACTTTTGTTCTCACTAAATTCAGCAAATGTTCAAGGAGATGGATATGCAGAACTGATGGAATGAGGCTCAAGGACAAATCAAACCCAGCTGACCCACAGATGCATTGGAAGGAAAAGAGGAACATCTTACCCACTCTGTTTATTTACTTACAAACCTGGTTCAGGAGAACAACACATCAAACCTTTCAAATTGGGCTGTTCTGCTTTAAACAACACACTGGAAATAAAAGCCTCAAAAGCTACTTCAAATTTGGGATGCAAGTTTCATAGGTAAGCTAAATATTTCATGACAGACTGCAAACACAAATAAAAGCAAACAGGTTAACAGAGGAGAATATGCTGCTGGGAGAGATAAAACACTTCTGGTGAGAACAATTCAGCTGGTTTATAGCATCTGAACAGTTTTAAAGCATTCACAAATCAAACCCCTGGCTCTGTGGGACAGCAGGAAAGCCCACGGACACCAGCTCAGTGCTTTGGAAAGCCCAACCAAACAGTCAAAGGAGTTTGTTCCCTTTTTAGATTTCAGATATTCTTAATATAGAACCAGATCAAATCATCTTTAAAAACAATAAAGACTTGAAAGCACTAGTGAATGGTGCTGTATCTTTTAAAACAGTGTCACCTTTGGGCACAATCTGCAGTGGACTAATCAAGAGAATGACGGAAGCAGATGCCTTCTGCATGGAAGGCCGTCCTCATTTTAGAGATGTATTTAGTGCTTTAGTGTCTCATCCTACCCCCACACATAGGCACAACCACTGCATCTGCACCTGCCTCGGGCTGCTTACAGCTGGATATGCAGTAGGATTTAACTAATATCTTCCAATTTACAGTACTAACAATTCCAGAAGGCAATCCTAAAAATGTCTATAACCAACACATACGTAAATGGGAAATGTGAGCTTCCAGCTGCCAAGAAACCTCCTTGGGCAATCTTCACTTCAAGTGTTCACGGGCTATGAACACTTTTACAGGGAATATATACAATCTTTGGAACTATCCAAGTTGGAAAAGTCCAACCTCCTACAACTCTGGGCTGTGTTTTTGCCATACTTCAGAAAGGACCAGGCCGAGAGCTGGCAGTGTGCTGGCACAGCTTCCTAGCTGGAGCCTGCCCCAGCCCCTCGCCCTGCTCACAGAAAGCATCCACATGTGCAGCTGGCTCCTCAAAAGTAACCCAAAAAATAACCCAGCACCACAAAACACATCACTTGCCTCTTGGAGAAGGCTCCTCCCCCAGGAGCCGTGCCCTCCTCCTTCGGAGTGGCACCATACAGCGAACTGACGGGTGTGGGGCTTTTGCACACCGGGCTCTTTCTGGTGGGGCTCATTCCTGCCGAGCCGTGCTCAAAGGGGCTCTGGTGGGAGCCCCCCTGGAAGGAGGTGGAGCCGCTCTGGGCAGCAGAGCCCATCGGGGATGGGCTGGAGCGCGGCGGGCTCGGCTTCTGCACGGGGCTGGGCCGGGGCGAGCGCCGCCGCACCACGACCGACTGCAGCGGGCTCTTGAGGGCAGGGCTGCGCTCCCGGGGGCTCAGCTCCGACACCGACCCTCTGGACGTGGAGCCCGTGCCATAGCTGCTCACATCTTGCCATGGTTTTGATCCCTCAGATGCCTTGGCATCTTGAGCCCCCGCTCCTGAAAACTGCTGCTCCTTAGACTCGTCTCCTTGGTTATCTCCCGCAGCCTGGGAGGATGCCCGGGCATCCTTGGAAGATGATTTTTTCTCCTTTCCAGATTTACGCTTGGAAGACTCAACCCGACTATGATTCGAGGATGAGCGGGAAGAGGAAGACCTCCTTGACCGGTCGGAAGATGACTTATCAGAATTCCTGGAATGACTTCTGGACCGTGGGGAAGGAGACCTTCTCTTGGGCGAGCGGGAGCGCGACCTCCCCCTGCGAGGGCTGTAGGCCTGGCGGTAGTTTTGCCAGTTGGACCTGTAATTCCCATATCCTCCTCGGTTGTACTGGCCCCAGGGATAAAACCCTCGGTTTCGGCCACGGAAATAATACGGTCTCCGGTATCCTCTGTTATGGCCTCTGAAATCACGGTTCTGATAGACTCTTGGATGGTTCCTTTCTCTGTTGTGAGATGGAGAATAGGATCTTGAACGAGACCTAGAACTGATAAAAAAAAAATTACACAAATATTTTATGTTATAGTTTCTTTTTATAATTTATTTTTAGAGTTTATTCTTCTGCCACAAAATAAACCTTTATTTGAAGGTTTATTTAAAAATACTTTGAAAAACTTGTTACTAAGCTTTTAAAAGAAATTTCTCTGGTTTACCCTTATCTGATTGAGGTATTACATTTTACCATCAATAAATTGTAGTGAAAGTAACTTTTACCTGTGATACTGTCAAATATTTGATTTCAGGATCATTGCAGAGATCATGATAAGCACACATTACCCTGTTTTGCTGGGATGAAAATGGCTGCTATCCAGCTTCAGAAAAAGTGACAAAAGATCTCAAGCATCCAGCCCTTAACAGCTCAAGGTCACCGTTACACCCCACCCACAAAGAAGTATTTTTAATGCAAATCACACTATTGTTATTGGAACAGACCCCAAATCTCCCTCTCTTGTCCCAGCTTTAGATGCATTTTAAAATTCTGATAATCCAGATGAAACCTCACTTCTTTGTCAGGCAAGTTCAATAAATGGCTACACCCCAAGAGCAGCAGGGCAGCAGTGGGGTGAAGGCCATGCTGCCCTTTGGGTTTAAGCTCCCAAAGGCGCATCCCCTGGCTCCATCCCGTGGAGTTCCCGGGCAGGGACAGCGCCGGGACACCTCCGCCGGGCGCCACCAGGTGCCGCTGTGGACGCCCCCGCCCGCATCCACAAAATCTCAGTCTGGGAATGCACAAACCCTGGAAAAACGCAGATTCCAGCAGTTAATTGTCCCAACAGTCTCCCCCATTAAATTGCTGCGGTTGCGTAACTGTTTAAAGGTCCCACTGTAGCTCAGATGCCAGAGCTACAGGAAGGACTGGCCAAAGTAGGAAGTTGAAATAGAAAAGAGATTTTTCCGAATGGAATTCTAGTAAATAACATTCATTGGAAGAGTTTTCACAGCCCTTTCTTGCATTCCGAGCTCTGGCTCTGACACACACATTGGTCGTACTCCAATGGACATGAACTTCCTCACACAGATCTCAGTGCTGCTCCTCTCACATCCAAAACCCCCAGAAGCAAGGGAGAACAACCTGCTGTTGGAATTTCTACACATGAAGGCACACATGTGCAGTCAGAGATGAACTTCAGTTCTGTTTTAATTTCTTCCTCCTACCAAACAGGTCACAGTTTAGCAGGAAACTCTTACTCATACTCCAGTCATTGCTAACAAACAGCTTAATGACCAGCTTAAAACAGATTTTTCAATCCTTCAAACAGCCAAAAAACTTATCTGAGACACTTCTTCATTCAAACAACAGCGACCAGAAAGAAGAGCAGAGAGGCAGGAGGCAAGGACCAGACAAGCTCTAGTCCAAGGCATGCGGAACACAGACGCTCAATTTTCAAACAACTGCTGCATCTGTGATCAATTATCAGCAAGGACCTGTCGTACGACGCTTCCAAAATCTGTTCTAGTGCTTTAGAGAAGCTGCAGCAGGAAGATTTCACTCCAAAAGTTACAGAGACTATTTACCAGAAATCTTTTTAGAAAAATACAGTAAAAGTTATGCAGGAAAAGAAACACTGAAAGTGATAATTCCCCCCAACTCTGCCAGCCCTCAGAACTGTTGGCACTGCTCCAGGGCTAAATCCCCAGCATTTACAAGAAGTGAGAAATAAAGTCATAAAGAAAGTAGAAGATATTAGGCAGACTCCAATACAGCACTGTAACTTAGAAGAAACAGCAAACCTACCAAAAGAAGAATAAAACAATTTGTGGTGCACCCTGAAGTACACAGCAATGGCCTTTTATGCTGAGATTCCCACCAGACCTACCTTAGAGCACGTCCCAAGGCCAGGAAGGGGGGCTGGGCTGGGCTGACCCCCTCCATTCAGTCTCCTTTTTTTTAAAAAAAAAGGAGTTATTTTTAAAGCAAAAGTAGCTTCAGCAGCAGCACAGAGGAAGCAACCATATTTGCACAGGGTGTCTTTTGCTCAAGTGCCAAAGTTCCTTCACAACTAGGAGATATCTCGAAATGAGCAAGGATCTTCCAGCATTCCAGCTTCCTTCTGCAAAGGGCTCAGTTGGACTCAAGTCTCCGCCTCTAATTTAGTTTTGTCATGTCCTTCTTTCTCCAACTGTACTTTCATTAGAGCTTCTGTATTTTTAAAATCTCTAACTGGTAACACTTGCATGTGTTCACAGCCCAGTGGATTTCAGAATACGTGTTACTCATAGGAGTGAAAAGGCAGGAGAACACCATTACACCCCATCCAACTGCAACAGCTATGCCAGATGCAGAATGCTTAGCCAAGAGAAAAGGAAAAAACCTCACATCCAGGGAAGACACAAGCCTGTAACTGGCCTGCTCAGAAGCAACTCAGGGAGACAGGAACGACTACTACACTATTATAATTTCTTAAAATTAACTGCAGCAAAATTATCTTTTATCCACTTTATCCCTCCAGGAGGATCTTCCCTGTTACTTGACTCCTGCATGCCAAGGGGAGGGGCAAGGGAATATAAAGAACTGTCCCCACCTTTCACAGCAGTGTCTAAAATTGATATTAAAACTTGCTTGAATTAATTTCTCAAGAGGAGAGAAACACATCACATCTGCAAAGACCCCTCGAGTCTGGGATCCATTACATTAAAGCCTCCTTAAAAAAGCCAAAGTCTCAAAAGAAAGCTCTTGACTGTGCTGACAAACACCATACTCGCCTAATTTTTTTATTTATTTATTCACAATTTATTCTCCTAAGTGACTAAAAGCACCCAAACAGCACAGGTTGGCAGGAAACAGCCTGAGACACGGGACATTATCCGTCCTGGGATCTAATCAAAGTCTTTCCTTGGAAAGCAGCTAAGTGACAAACCACCTGCAAGGGAGGAAAAGCCCCGTTCCACCCTTTGGCTGCACACACTCACCTCAGTCTGCGTTTCCTTGACCGTGAGATAGAGCGGGAACGGGAGCGGGATTTGGAGAAGGAACGGGAGCGGGACCTCGATCCAGACCTCGAGCGGGAGGAACGGGATCCAGACTTGGATTTGTTCGTTTTAGACATCTTTGCAAGCACCTGTCAGTGCACCTGAGGGAAACAGGGAAATAGAAGTGTTTGAGAAATGAAGGATGTGGTTGGTAGGAGAGGCCAGGCAGCACCTGGCAGGCTGACAGACTCCAGGGACATGGAGCTTGATAAGGCTGGAAATAGGAATGTTTGAAGTGCCTGCTAGGAACAGATGAATGGTGCTGGGCTCAGAATAGAAGGTTTATTTCAGTCTAAAGAGAAAAACTGCAAAAAGAATAAAAGGCTCTAAACCCAGAGTAATCACATATGAGAATGTGACAGTTGAAAGCACCAAGTTAATGCAAACCTGGGAAGAGGCAGGGCCACGCTGCTGGCTGAGGCAAGGACACCTCTAGAGGCAAACCTGCCCATGGAAGTGAAAATTCCACGTAATTGCAGCCACATCCCTGTCTGTGCAGCCAGCTGCCACTGCTTTAAAGGACAGGGAAGAAATATGAAGTCTTACCATCAAAAAACACACCCCATAAACCTTTATCTAAACTTTCAGAGGCAATCAAAAAAGAGTTGATACTCCAAGACACAGGAATGTGACCCTATTTGCATAGCTCTGCTCAGGTTCAATGCTGTCCTCTCTGCTTGTGCAGTTCCTGCAGTTGCTGTGATCAGTCACCAGCATGGATCACTCAGCCAGGAGTTCTGTTGCAGCCAAAATAAATCAGATGTCCTTCCAAATATTCAGAGACAGAAGAGATTACACTGTAGCACTAAATGACTCAAAATAGCCACAATTATGAATTACCTGGGCTATTTTCAGGCATGTATCCAGGTAAAGGTTAGAAAGTCTCCTAGAAGATGATTCAGGGAATAGTCTGACCACACAAATCTTTCAGTTACACCCTCCCTGATCTGTTCTCCTTTACCAATGAGCGAAACTTGCATTAATTGCATATTCAAAAAGTTAACAACAAACTTCCCACCTAAAATGACTAACAAAAAGGAGCCAGAAATAAAAAGGAACTATGTTAGTACAAAGTTAAACTTTTTTTACCCACTGATTAAAAATAGAGACATTCAGGTACATAAACACAACTGATCAAGTGTGGCTGCTGCTGTTATATCCATTTTAAGGAAATTCCAGAGGACTGACTTGCAATGCCTTCACTTCCAGTGGCTCTCCAAAATTACATATATGGTTACCAAAGGCTTCAACTTCTGCCAGGGCACTTCCAGGAAAAACACAATGCCCGGCACAGGAGAGTGGGTGGTGGCTCATCACCAGAGCTGGGACTTTCTAGAAATGGGAAGTTGGCTTTTATGTAAAAAAAAAATCACGTTACACGCTCCTGTTCTTCCCTTTAACTATACTAAAGATGTTAGATCAATTCAACTGAAGTATTTGAATATATTCCACATAAGAAAGGATGCAGGAAAGACAGTAAAATGTATGATCCTGCTCTATTAGGAAACAATAGATGTTGTTTTATTCCCTGTTGCCCCAGGGATGAAAATCAAAAGATACTGCCACTGAGAACCAAACCTTTTTTGTGCTTGGTCGTATTTCAGAAAAAGAATGTGTGAAAGGATAATTTTTAAGTATTTCCTTTTAATTCACTGAATATGTCTGTTAAATCACTTCCTGCAACACTTCCTACTCTGTTGCCCACAACTATCCAACGCTGAGCACTGGAAACCAAAACATGGAAGAGGAGAAGAAACAAATGGTAACAGGAACTACTGCAAGATACAGAAATTGTGGCACCAACTATCAGGAAATCCCAAGAAGACCCCAAAATAGATTTTAAAAATACCACTTTGATCTGTTTAATAGTTTTTGCCTTCCACTTTGATCTACTGCACTTCCCAGCCAAATCACCCTGGTGTGTGCAACGGATGCCAAACACTCACATCTTGGATTCTTTATCTCTGCCAACACTTCAAAGTTGATTCATTCCTAACACATGAAGTAACTCCTACTAGGATAGAAACAGAGTTGCTATGCTCTATCAGCACTCAAAAGGTTAAACAAACTGCACACTGGAGTCACGTCAGCTCCCCTGAGTTAACTGCAGTTGTAAACTTACTGTGATACACATTTCGTTTTAAGAATGACTGACTCAGATAAAATATGTTCAGCAAAATATCCTGTTCTGAAAGCATCTGTTCTTACAAAAAGGATTTTATATTTTTTAAATAAAGAGATGCCTGTAAGTGAAGCAAACTCTGAGAACAGCAGTGGCTGCTGACCTCCCATTTCCTTTTTCCCCTGCCATTCTTGTTTTTCCCCTGCCCATGGAGTTGTGCCCAGGGCACACAGCTCCTGGAGATGCTGTGTCTGGCCCTGAACAGGGACTGCAAGCAGAAGCATTTGCACAGTTCTTTGGGGACTCGTCCTTAATCTGCCCTGCCAGAGTCCAACGTCCTTCCTACAGCCACAGAACCCCCTGACAGCGGCTCCTCCTGCACCTGGGAAGGGACAAGGCTGATGCTGCTGCCTGACCCAGATCTCTTCTCCCAGCACACAAGCGTGACTGCACACTTCTGGAGGGCATGTCCAGCTTGGAAGCACAGCCAGGGATTTTCAACTCTTGTTTTTTGGTTTGCTTCTTCTTCAGGCCCAGTTCTAAGCTGTCCAGCAGCTTCTCCCAAGGAGTGCAGTCTCCCATCCAAAAGCATCTACTGATTTTGGATGTGATCTGTGGATGTGCTGAGTTTAGAAGCTCTGGTAAAGCACCACCCCCTGGGAAACA
Source organism: Nicator chloris (assembly GCA_013400495.1). Lineage (NCBI taxonomy): Eukaryota > Metazoa > Chordata > Aves > Passeriformes > Pycnonotidae > Nicator > Nicator chloris. The sequence continues at coordinate 388,436 of WAAE01020066.1, forward strand.
GACACCTGACAGCTTGTTCATCTGTCATAAAACCACACTGTATGGAGCAAACTTTGCCTTCTCTGTTCCCAAATCCTCAGGGCAATCCAGCAGACCACTGATGGAAACAATAGAGGAGCAAATGCTCGCAATAAAGCGGACTTTGCCCAGAAGGCAAACTATTGTCAGGAAACAGTGGCAGGAAAGTTAATGTTTTACCTCCTGACAGAACCCAAAAGAGAAGCACAACTCTGCTCCACTCCGAAGCAATGAAAAAAGGTCACCATTGAGAGTCTCTCCCAGCTATGCACTTCCATGAGATTCCATAGCTCTGGAATTTAAATGTTCACAATAGTTATAGAAAACTTTTAAGGCCACTGACTGAAATCACTGCAATGCTCAAGCAAAGAACAAAAGCTGGAGGAGGGCACATAGTACAATATGGGATTTAACACTGAGATCAGTGTGACATTTAATCATCTGGCCAGTTATGGTATCTGGAGGAAGCAGTGCTCTTCTCCCAAAAATCACCAGGCTGTAAATCCAAAGATTTGTCAATATAGCATTAAAAAAAAACAAAAATAGGTACTACTTCTTCCAGGATATCCAGGACTTTTTCACTGAACTGTTCAACTTTACCCTTGTATTTTGCAGTTACTTGGGAAGACAAGCCCAAACATTCCAAGACACAAGGCTGACTTTTTTCTTCTAAACTGCTCCATAGTTTTTGCAAACCAACATTATCAATGAAAGCAGAATTTTACCATCAGTCTAACTTGCAGCATGCCCAGAAGAGAAGTGATATAAGAAGGTCTATTAAAAATCCCAAGACAGGCAGATTTACCTCTTGTGAATACTTTATTTCCTGAGCCTACCTGCTTGAGCAGGCTCACAGTTTGCCCCCTTCTGTCAGATTTCACCGTCTCAGCTTTATCAATTATGAAATCAGGAAGAAAACCTGAAATGAGAAGAAAATACACCTTTGTACATGCATTGTTGTACTGCCACTAGAAGTGAACTGGCTACCCTAAGCTCCTGCTGCACCCAAAAGGTTCATCAGATCCCCAGTGTTTCAGAGAGCACACACACCACAGCTGACCAGGAACTTTTCATGGACTTGTATGGAAAATGCAGGTTTTCAAATGATCGTTCATGCTTTCAAAATTTAAGTCTTCCTCCTTCCTTGCTCCACCTCCCCTGCCCCATCCCACCTGCTGTGACACACATCTGTCAGTGCACCTGTACAGCCGTGCTGGAGTCATTTCTCTCAGCCCATTTGAATGGTCTTACTGGGCTCAGGACTAAGGATTTTCCCATATTGTTAAAGGAATCCACAAGCCAACAGAAACAATTCTTTTCCTGACAATTCATCCATCAGCATATCGCCGTCATCCAAGGGAGCCACCAGTCCACTGGGAGCTTTTCTGACAGGTCTACAGTTACATTTCAGAATCCTTCCATGCATTGCTGGAGGGGTGGAGGTTTTAGAAGAGAAAACAACAGTAAACACAACCTCAGAAATTACTCCATGTTATTAAACCTCTGATCTAATAGCAAGAATATCACTTACTCTGTGTTCAGTCATATAACAGACTTGTTTAAAGCTATTAATTTCTTGTCCTTATTTCACTGAAAAAGCACAGTTTTCAAGTAGCCTTGAAATCTTTTTCTGAACGGGTGATTAAGTCCTGTTCTCACCCAAGAGGGAAGGTGGTGTTGCAAAGTTTAGTGATTTTTAAATCCTGCTTACCAATCTTGGGAAAAAGCCACGAAGAACAACATCCCACAGATCTTTTTTTATTATTTTTACTCTTGTCCTGTCCATTAGTCTAAATGTCCATAAAAAGAATTCTCAACTTATATCTTACAAATACCTTTGACTTTCAGCCTTTCACAGTGGCAGAGTTTGCCATACCCATTATTTCTTGCTTTCTGACAGAACACTTGGGCTTTGGGGTTTTTTTGCCTATTTCCCAAACACCAGTGTTATCACCAAGTTTTGGTACAATTCCACACACAGAGATAGCATCCAGAACAAAATCTGGATTCTCCTTTGGAGAAAAATACTATTCTTGTGTTTAGAGCACTACTACAGAAAAAGGGCCAAGTCAACACACAACAGGCAGGAGTAGCAAACCTTTCTTCCAGATAGCGAAAGGAAATTGGGAAACGTGCTCAACGCTCTCTGAAGTGGAAATCATAATCCAGGAGTTTCTTATTCCAGAACACTGTAAAGAACATTTCCATGTGCCAAGTCATGGGTCAAACGAAAAACATTGCTGGTTGTCAAGAAGCCTTTTTCCAGGAATTTGTTCCCTGTTTCCAACTGGCCTGTATTACTTTGTGACTCTTTCCATCTTCCACTCCTTTGTTCGAGGTCTTTCAGGCAGCACGCGCTGGGATTTCAGCCCTTCCCCAGCTGCTGCAGAACAGCCCTGCCCAGAGCAGCCAGCTGGCACAAGTTCCAGCTGAGCCCACTCCATCCCCAGGTGACAGTGAGGATCTTGCACACGGAGCACCACAGTTGGCCAGCTGGGAGGGAAACACAGCACGTACCTTGCTGCCAAGGCAGCTGTTTGTGTTCATATCTGAGCATAAACCCCAAAACACCTGGAAACAAGTGGCATGGCTTGTGTGCATGCCTCAGACACAAGCACAGCGTGGTGAATTTCCTTACAGTGGTTTCCGTTTATCACACGGTGTTTGCAAACACTCAGCTCACAAATATCAAATGTTTTGTAAAAGCATTTGAGAAAGCTCTCTAGAAGTGCAGTAGGAAAACAAAAATTTGCTTTTTACTGCCCAGCATTTGAGTGAAGCTGTTGCGGTTTATTTTGCTGTGAGGCCCAGAGCAAATGAGGTGGCACCTCATTAGAGAGCACATTTCTGCCTGAGCCTCTTGGCATCCATTTGGTGTCACCAGCACAGACACTCAGCTCGGGAGGAACAGCTGAACTGCTCCTTCATTTGCTCAACACCCTTCATTATCAGGAAAGAAAAAAACATTAATTCTCCTTCTGCCAGCTCTACAATTCCTAATCCCAAACCCCAAAACCCAAAAAAGAGTAGTTCATTCTGAAAAAAAGGAATAATCCCACAAAACACCTTACAAAGTGTGCTCTGTATAATGAAGCAACAACTATTGCAAAAATAAGCTTATAAAGAGTTGGAGCTCTCTCCATGTCCCTGAAGTGCAGCAGCAAGTGCAGAGAGCAGACTCATCTTTGTTAGCCCAGAACCCAATTCGTAACACTTCACTTTCTACTGGATTCTTCCTTCTCAAGCTCATTTTTTGGTGCAAGACCAAACCTTCTGTATGTTCTTGATATCAACGGAACACTTGAGGGGAAGAGCCACCTGCACAGTTCCTACAGCCAGCCAGGGAGGAGCAAATTAAAATGTTAATTCTAATCAAATTTCATTAGGGGAGCAAAAAGCAGAATGATTTCTCTTCCCAGATCCAATGCCAGTGTGTTTTCAGAGGATTTATGACACGCATTAACTGAAGCTACAACTACACCTACCAACCTCCTCAGCAAAAAATGTCCCAGGGAACACTGCTAAAAAAAAAATACCAAAAACCCAACCACAAAACAGAGTGTATTACTCTAACATGTCCTAAACACACTTGGGGAAAAACATCGAGAACTATTCTGCCATGGCAAGAGAAACGCAAATTTGTCAGCAGCAGTTTCAATTTCTCTCTCTATGTGCTTTCAAAATAAAGATTTTCCTTCAAGCACATTTGGGTTTTCACGCCATTAAACTAATCCCTAAAGAAGTTTAACCCTGAGCTCCAGCCCTGGGTTTGGGCAACTAGAAGCAGGTTCTATGGAATGGTCAGAAGAGTATTTACAGGTTCTTCTGGAAAGGACTGATTCTGCAAATTGTAGTGCCGAACAATCCCTTTCCAAATAATTTGATCAACTACAGACCCCAATCAGTGACTTTTCTGAAACTGGCTACTTGAGAGACACTATTTTACAAATGGTTGAGCTTCAAAAGTCATATGCTGTTATCCAGACAGTTTAGTGACAGGGAGCTCAAGGAAACAACCCAGGAAAAAGCTGATTAGAAATCTGGGTGTTTTTGTTACTGAAGTTGGGTGGCTGGAATTTCTGTTAAACACAGAAGAAAATATCCATAATTTTTTTAAAAAAAGGAAAAACCTATTTCATCACCTTTTTCCTTCCAAATTTACACAGCTTGAGAAAAGCAGAAAGATCAGGTCTTTCCCCAGATTGATGGCCTTCTCACAGCACAGCCCTACTGTTCTGAGCAGCTTTGGATGCAAACTGACACTCTGACAACACTGCTGGGGGGCTGGGAATCTCTGGGGGGCTGGGAATCCGTGGCTGGTATTTTGGAACCCCCACAAGAAGCAAGAAATGGTCCAATTTACCTTCCTTAAGAAAACTATTCACAAATCAGTTAACTCAAAGAATTCAAACTTGCACGTAAGTGAAGCTCTCAGCAAAGGAGGATGAACTGTGCCCTCGAGGACATTTCCATCCTCTCAGGTGTCTGCCAGCTGGAGCCCAGCAGGCTCCACACACACTTAAAAAAGTGGAAGTTCTGCTTCCAAATAAATAGCAAGTAACAAAAAACCTGTTTGACTGGGGGCTCTTTGGAATTTCTTCTGCAACACACAGTACAGCTAGAGCCAAAACAGAATCTCCTGAGGGATTACAACCCTCCACACATTTAACCTATGAAAATACAAATACTCCAGCAATTTTCATTTATAAGCTGAAAAAAGCAAAACTACTCACATATTCTCAAGCCAGCACTTCATTCATCTCTACCTTAACTACACTACCTCAGGGGAAAACAAGGAAAAGGATTTCCATTACCTGGTATAACATTTAAAGTTCTTTAAATTTTTTTTTTTTTTAATTGTGGCATTATTGTAAGGACAAGGCAGCAGACCAGGCCATCCCTATACTCTGCCAGACTTCAAAACAGAGGGAAATGCCTGTCCACAGGAATCCTGTAAATATGGAATAAACTTATTTGAACAATTTTCCATGCTGTGTTCACGTACCTTGTACAAGTGTCCCATCAAATTTGGTTCTAAACACTGCTTCTTTAGAAGTGATTGACCTAAGTAAAAAAGGGAAAATCAAATTTAAACCAAACCAGACACTGGCAAATCCTCCTATTTTAGCAGCACAGGAAAGGATTCTGATCTCAGCCATTCATCCCAGCACCACTTCCTAGTTAAAAAAGGCCACCAAAATAACCTCATCTAATCAGACCGTGAATACACAAGTCTTAGCTTGGGAAACCATCCTCACCCACAGCCCCACAGGAGTAACTACTGTAATTATTTCAGGTGTAAATTACGATGTACATGATACCACCTGGTATCACATGTCCAGCCCCCTGTTAAGGCACAGGTTAGTTAACATCATTAATGCTGAGCCTTAGTCCCTGAAGGACTGGATTCCAGCCTGACATCCCACAGTCCCCCATCACCTTTAGTGCTCCCAGAGCAGACACTGCCGGGGGGCTCCTTGCCCCGCTTTCCTCTGCTGCTTTCACTCAGCCAAAGGCAGGAGTGACCCCAGGCAGCAGCAGCAGCAGTGCCTGGCCCAGCCAGCTCCGCACCCTGCGGTCCCAGCGGGGGCTCTTTGGGGATTGCACACCCACCCTGCCCTGTAAATCATGGCAGGCTAAAAATGGCCGGGTGACGAATGTGGAGGTGAAATTGTGAGCAAGGCACTTGTTCTTGGATCACTGGAGCAGGGCTGTGCACAGGCCTCCCTCAGACACCAGAGAGACACAAGCTGTGTTCACGTGTGACAGGAGCAAGGGCATGGACAAAAAACCCCTCCTTGGGTGGGAAACAACCCCCAGTGAAGCTGGGTGCCATCTCTGTATGCCATTAGCTTCACTTCTTTTTTATGGCCCGGCAGCTTCCGGTTACCATGGAGTGGGGCCGTGCAAACACCATTCCCAGCTGGCATGAAATGTGATCCCGTGATTTCACTATTCATAGCTCTGACATGATAAAGCTAAATTAAGCAGGAACTGTTCACTTCTCCAAGCTCCCAGCAGTGACTCTCCCAATGCTCAGGCTCTCCTAACACAGTTTCTGTGAGGAGAGGATGTTTCCTTTATAGTAGGAGACTCCAGACCCACACATGCAGCCTGTCATCCAGAAACAAAATGGCACCTCCCCAGGCACCGATTTGTCCTGGTATCAGCAGGAACAAAGACCTGATGAGCTGCAAGGGCCAAATTTAACAACTTCCTCATCTTGGGACCCACTACGGAACTCCACAGAGCAGTTTAAACCTTGTTCCCAGGCCTGTACAGCACAGGGACCACAATGTCCAGGAACAGAGGCAGCTCAAGGGGCACAGGCACAGCCCCACTGCCACCAGTAGCTGTCACCATCACCTGGCACAAGCTCCCCAGGGAGCCAAAACAGCTTCTGCAACCACCACCACCACCATTCTTCTCTCTTCCAATGCCCAGCTATGTAGCTAAATATCCCGAAATTCCTGCCTCACCAAAGAACTCCCCGTACCACCATAATTCCGAGGAAACCACACGACCCAAACTCCACGTCCCAGCGCTGGCACATGCAGCCATTAAACACAGCTCAGGATACTGTAAACTTTTCCAGAAATGGAGAAAAAGTTCAAGGGCTCTGTGGCTGCTCAAACAACTAACGAGTTCCAACACGACAAACTGTTGTTTCACAAAGACAAAGCCAAGGGAGCTGAAAAATACTCAAACTTCTGGCAAAACTACTCTATTCCTGCAGGGATACAACTAGGGAACACCACGGCCTTACAACAAAAAGCATCCTCAGGCTTATCCAGTCCAGCTCAGTACTCCCTAGTCCTGCCAAAGCAACAGCAGAGAAAGTGGGAGCAGGTAAAGCAAATTTAGATCTGTTGATGTGCACAGATTGTCACTTACTCTATACACTGGTGTTTTATAACTGTAACATTTTTGTTTTCTAATAGCAACACTCACATCAGAAAGTGTTCACCAGCTTTCCTGCAGCCTCAAAAACCTCACTGTGAGCCCACATGACCCAAATAACCATTTTCTTTAATATTTTACACACTTCCTGACTTAAATGAGCTGGAGAAAGCAGCAGACAGCTAAATTATATTAGCATAACCCCATCAGCAGAATACCCATTTTATTTACAATACACATGACAAAGCCTGACTTCCATGAAAAAGAACTAGAAGTGAATGTCAGGGCACATGGCTGGTCCAAAACCCTGAGGTCCAGGAAAGCCTCTTCCCAGACAGCCCTTGCTGAAACACTGACAGCAGAACTGCTTTCCAGAGACACACAACTTGCAGACAGGCATGGAATTAGGAAGGATGGGAAACAGCAGGAAGTCACCAGGGTATAACTCAGCAGAGACACGGGCAGGACTCCTGCAGACAAAGAACAGGGGCAGGGATCCATTGCTGCTCGCACCTGCTGCTGCCAACACAGCCTGGGCGGACACGTGGCAGCAGGCAGAGCACCACTGCTCTTTACAGCCCCTTGGAAAGGCATCTCCTTCCCAGGGCCAGGTCATCTCTTCACAGATTTATTTAGGTTAGAAAAGCCCTCCACGATCATCAAGTTCAGCCTGTGACCGATCCCCACCTTGTCACCCAGCCCAGAGCACTGAGTGCCACATCCAGGTGTTCCTTGGACACTTCCAGGGATGGGGACTCCAAACCTCTGCGGGCAGCCCCTCCCTTCTAATGCCCGACCACCCTTTGCAAAAACCTCACAGGTAAAAGGTTTCCTCTTTGGATCTCCAGACAAAAAGAATGTGAAAATGAGATAAGAGGCAGCAAGGCCTCGCTGCCCTGCACCTCCCTCATCCCATGGACAGGACGCCCAGCTGGTGGGGAAGGGTTCAGACCCCACAACTCTGCAATCCCCTGTGAGCATTTCCAAATCACACTGATGTGGAACAGACACCAAGGCACATCCACTGGAGCACTGCCTCAGGAGCAGCATTCCCAACCTTCAGCTGCCTAAGGACATCGGAGGAAAACGTTCAAATCAAATTCCTACTTGCTCTCCCTGTTCCTGCTGAAGTAAGGACAATAACTCCTAGAAGGAAGGATGCAATTTAAAAACATGTAGCAGCACCCAAAGAAATGTTAGACAAAAATCACAAGGCCCTAGACCCTCCAGAGGATCCTATGATACAAAAATGTATATCTGCAAAACCTCTCTACGGTAACTATCTTATTTTGTCCTTTCAGCCGCTGTGAGATTGTGCAACTCGTCAGAAAGGCCACAAAGCCAGCCATTTCCTCACTCCATGCTGGGCACCTGTGAAGTTCCAGAGCAGGACACAGAGCAACCATGGAAGACTCCAGGAGAAGGCACTGCCGTGTCTTAGCACTTGATTTCCTCTGCCTACAGCTGACTCCCTTTGAGGAAACCTGAGAGACAAAGCTTTGAAACACCTTTTGAGTGAGTGGAGCCAAGGTTGTGACACCCAATCCCTGGGAGCAGCTCTCCCAGCTCAGCACCCACCAAGGGCACGGTAAAGCCCACCAGAAATGTCACACACCATCAGCACTGACACAGCATCTGCCCTCACTCCCTGTGAGAGGGAATTCTCGGAAGTCCTTCCAGAGAGTAACTGGATGATTTAATCGTGCTCTCAGGAAAAGCAGCCTGAAAACATCCATTTGCTGATGTGACCCTGCAGCCTCTGTGCTGCCGTAGCAATAAAGGCTCTTCTCTTCCATCACCAGCTACAAGACAACCCAGACCATCTTCCAAATGGTTTTAAATTGTTCATTTCAAGCAACAAACCTGTTCTTGTGCCACAGCACCCGGGACATCACTGTACACATAAAAATCAAGAAGTCTCCCACCTCTGACAGAGGATGCTGTTGCATACACACCACACACGAGTTCACCTGCTCCTCCTAATGCAGGGCACAGGGAATGGCTTCACACTGAAAATGTGTTTAGATCGAAGATTAGGCAGAAATTCTTCCCTGTGAAGGTGGTGAGGCCCTGGCACAGGTTACCCAAAGGAGCTGTGGCTGCCCCATCCCTGGAAGTGTCCAGGCTGGGATAGTGGAAGGTGTCCCTGCACATCGCAGGGGGTGGGATGGGATGTGCTTTATGGTCCATTTCAACCCAAATCATCTCATAATTCGGTAATTCTATCGAGCACTGCTTATTCCAGACTTACCATGTCACTTTCCACACAAACACTCAGAAACCTATCCAGGAGGAAATACAATGACAATCACCCTACGGTTTGAAATGCATTTGTAGAAACCTCAAACACGTTCATTTCCCCAAAGCAACACGAACCAGCAGAAAAAGGCTTTAGCAGTAGACGGAAAATGAAGATTCAGGCTTCACACGTGTGTCTGAGCCTCTGCAACGCCTCCCCTGCCACATTTCCTGAAGTTCAGCCAAACTTCACGTTTAAGCAAGACGCAAAGCAGGCAGAAAGCACCGATCCTTCCTTCTGCACCGGGAAACGGGCGGTGCTGAGCGCCGGTGCGGGACGCTGCGGGAGCCACGCACCCGCGGGGGCTGGGACGCGGGGTCATGGCTGCGGCCCCCTCGAGATGCCGGGCCCCGCCCGCCGCCTCGGCGGCCCCGGCAGCTCCTCCCGACCTGCAGCACCACGCGGAGCCCCGGACACCGGGATGGGACCGCCGGGAAAGACCGACGCAGGGGAGAACCTAAAGGGCGCGGCCCAGAAGCGCGGGCGAAGGACAGGGATCTGCGGGAATGGGACAGAGGAACAGTCTGCGAAGACCACAGCGGAACACGAGCAGATCCGGGAAAGGGCCTGGCAGGCCCAACCGGCCCCGGGGCCGCGAGGAGGCGCCAAGGCCTGGCCGGGCCCAGGCCCACCACGAGGCGCCGCTGGGGCCGGGCAAGAGCGGTCCCGAGAGCCGCGAACGAGCCTCGCCCGGGGACATGCGCGGCCAGGACACCGGGAAAGGGGGGGAAGCAGCGCCGCGGTGAGGCCCAGGAGGGGCGGAATGGGGGGAGTGGGCAGAGCCGGGGCGAGTCGGCTGCGGGGGGTCCGGGGAGAAGCGAGGAGTAAGAGAAGCCCCCGGTGGCGGCGGGCGGGGCGCAGCAGGGACCCCGCGGACCCCCCAGTGCCCCTGCACTCACCGGCGCCGCTTCGCCGCGGCCCCTCCGCACCAGGCGCCCCCTCCGCCTCCGCCTCACGCACTTCCGTCCCGCGCGCGCGCTCTGCCCGCCCGTGGGGGCCGCCGGGAGCCGTAGTCCGGTCCGCGCGGCACGCATCTAACCCGGCTGTTCCTCCGCACTACGGCTCCCGGCGGGCGCCGAGCGCGCCATCCGTCACTTCCGCCTCCGCCCGTGGCGCGGCAGTGCGCGCAGCCCTTCCGGCGGGGAGGGGGACCGCGGGCGGGAAATGGCGGCGGGGGGGGTGAGGGGGCGCGTCCACCCAGTAGGGCCCGGCCCGGCCAGGCCTCCTCCGCCGTGCGGGCGGCCAGGGTGTGGCGTGGCCCTCGCCGAAGGGGCCTTGCGAGGCCTCTCCCATCCAGCCCTAATGGTGCAGGTCCCGGGCTCCTAGTTTGTCCCACGTGCGGCTCCGGAGGGCCTGGGAGGGAAGGGACAGGACCCTGCTCGCGCGTGGGGCCGGGATGAGGTTCCCCCCATCGCCGGGACGGAGCTGAGGGAGCGGGCAGCGCTAGGGGCTCAGGGGGCGAACCTGCCCCGCTGCTGTGGGGGCCGGGAGAGCGCCCAGCCCTGCCCTGCCCTGCGGAGCACCGAGGTGCGGGCACGGACCCGCCCAGTCCCCTTCCCGGACACAGAGAGGCACGCCGAGGGCATTGTCCACTTTTAATTGTTGTCAAAGGTTGTCTGGATGCATAACACTGTCACAAGGGCACAGAGCAGCGTGGTGCCGGCCGGGCCCGGGGACACTGGACACACGGACATGCGGGGGAACGTGGGGACAGGGAGCTGTGACACGGCCCCTCCCTGAGCCCCCCAGAGCATCCCCACGCCCGGCCGGCTCTATTTACAGTATTCACAGACGTTGTACCCAGCAAGTTAAATAACTACATCATTACACCACACGTCTGGGGCGGCTCCGGCGGGCTGCGAGGGTGGGCTGTCAGTCTGATAAGGTGCATATTTAAAATAAAAAACCCAACAAAACGAAATAAAAACGAGAACAAAGAGAGGAGCCAGGCGTCCTCGCCGGGGTCCCGCAGCCCCCGGGTACCCGGGAGGAGCAGCAAGGGTCGTGTTCTGACGACAGCTACGGGTCTGCGTGGGCCGCCGGGGTCAGGGCGTGGGCAGTGGCCCCTGGGAACATCGGCCAGGCCCTCACAGCACCTCTGCGGGTGGGGAGAGCAGTGTGAGCCTGGGGTGCACACAGTGCCATCCCCCCACACCCCTCCTGCTGCTTACCTGTCACCTGCGGGGGCTTCACCACTGCCTGCTTGAGGAAGGGCTCCTTGTCGCCGAAGGGGATGATGCTGCCAGGGCTACCACCGTGGTGGGAGAGATCCCGCAGCTCCTTGGAGCCCTCGGTGCCGGAGAAGCCGTTCTCGTGCTTGCCGGGCTGCACGCCGTTCACCAGGGCCGCTGCCTCCTTGGAGCTGCGGGATGGGAGGGCTGGGCTCAGCCCCGGCCCTGCCACTCGCCCCACGCCCCCGGTGTCCCTGTGCTCACCTTGGCTGCAGCCCCTCACCCACCAAGCCCTTCATTCCCCCCGGCGTCCCTGCACTTGGGGTCTCTGTCTCCGGGAGCTCCTCTGCCTTTGGGATTGGCCCCAGGTGCTTCTCACGGCCTGAGGACATGGCAGAACCTGGCTCAGCCATGGCCCGGGCCAGACCATGGCTGGGGGAGGCAGGCCTGGGGTGCCCACACACCTGGGACATCTTCCTGCTCAGCTGCTTTTCCGTTCACCACCTTCTTGTCGTCCTTCTTCTGCAGGGACAGGAGAGCTGTTAGGGTCTGCAGGCAGGAGGGCTCTGTCAAGTGCCCCAAGTCCCCAGTGCCCCGGGACAGAGGACAGGCTCCCACCTTGGTGTCTGCTGCATCCGATTTGCGTGTCCTCTTCATGATCTCCTCCAGGCGCTGAAGTCACAGAGGGACTCACACACAGCCATGGCCACCCAGACCTGCCCCTGGTGCCAGGCAGGATCCCTTCCAGGGAAAAACCTGCCATGCCCCATGCCTGGAGATGCCCCTCACCCTCACCTTCTTCCTCTCCAGCCGCTCCTGCTCCTCACGCTGGAAGTGCTTCTCCCGCTCCAGGCGCTGCCGCTCAGCCTCTTCGCGTGCCCTCGCCTCGGCCTCTTCCTTCTGTGTCACAGCAGGGCAGGGACGGATGAGATGCGACAAGGAGGAAAGGGATGGGGCAGGGACCAGGGCAGGGACTGTGGGGATGTGCTGCCTGGACACTTCAGCACAGCCCTGCCCCATGTTCCCTCCTGCCACCTTGGGCCTTGAAGGGCTGGGCTGTTTCTCACCCCTTCATCCTCCTGGAGAGTGAATCACAGGAGAACATCCCTGCCTTCCTCCTCCAACCCTGCCTTTGTCCCCCATCTCCTGCAGCCCCTTTCGCCCACACTCTGTCATCCCAACCTGTCTTTGCAGCCGCTCCACCTCCTCTCGCTCAGCCCGGGCTCTCTCCTGGGCCTCTCGTTCCTCCTGCAGCCGCCGCTCCTCCTCCCGCTGCCGTGCCAGGGCCTCCCGCCGGCTCTGCTCCTCAACCGCCCGCTGCGCCCGCTCCTCCTGCACCCGCCTGTGGGGAGGGGGCCCTTAGCACGGCAGGAAGCCGGGGCCGGGGGCCAGGGGGACAACACCCACCTCTCCTGCTCCTCCTGCTCCCGGCGCTCCCGCTCCTCCCGCTCCCGCTGCTCCCGGGCCTGGCGTCGCTTCTCCGCCAACAGCCGGGCAGCCTCTTCTCGGTCCGTGGTGCCGGCGGGGGGTCTGGCGGGGGGGCTGGCTGGCACAGGGCTGGGGACCACAGGGACTGGGGGGCCTGGGGGAGGCAGGCAGTGTCAGGGCTGCTCTGGCTTCTCTCAGCCCTGCGGCTTCCCCGGCCATGGTGTACCCACCTGCTGCCAGCTCTGCAGGCACCTTGGGAGGCTCGGGAAGAGCTGGGGCTGCCGGACCCCGCTCCTCCTCCTTCCTCTCCCGTGCCTTTGCCTGGCCCTCCTGCTCCCCCCGCTCCTCCCGGGTCCTGGCCCGCACCTTGGGGGAGGAATGGGCGCTTCGAGGCAGGGGAGGCTTGTGGGGAGAGCCGAGGGCTGGGCTGGGAGATGCCGGGCGGGCCTTGGGGGTAGCAGGGGACGAGGGACGATTCTTGGGAGTGGCAGGGGATGAGGGACGATTCTTGGGGGTGGCAGGGGATGACGGACGGTTCTTGGGGCCGGGGCTGCAAACAGAGCAAGAGACCGCGTTAGTGGGGCTGGGGCAGCCCCTAGGTGGGGTCAGGGGCTGGGAAGCCTCAGGGTGGGGAGTCCCAACCTGCTGTCAGCCGCAGGCAGGAGCCGGGGCTGTGCCGCCGGCAGTGACTGCCGCTTCTTGAGGCTGCGCTCACGGGACAGAGCGCTGCGCTCCTTCGCATTCTCCCGATCCTTCTCCTTCTTCTCCTTCTTCTTCTGCTCCAGCCAAGGACAGACAGAGACAGCATCAGCACTGGGTGCTGGGCTTGGCCAGAAGCCACGCCGTGCCCCACAGCTGCCCTGGCACCTAGGTTCCCTGCGGGAGGTGGCACTCACAGGCGAGGGCTCGGTCCTGCGGCGCGGTGTCACATCAGGGCTGGCAGCAGCCGCCTTCCGGCGCTCCCAGCAGCGGTGCGGCAGGCGGTGGTTGTGGCAGGGGCTGAGGGGGCTGGCAGAGGCTGAGCGGGGGCACACGGGCACTGGGGGAGGAGTGACCAGGGTCAGGATGGAGCCAGCACCAACACCAGCTCCCCAGTGACCCCAGGCTCCCTCATCCTGGGTCCCTGACCCCCCTGGGGGCTCACCCTGCTCCTTGCCATTCCCTGCCAGCGTCACGGCGCTCCGGCTGCGCGCGAGGAAGGACAGGGTGGGTGTCATCAGCCGGTCCACGATGCTGCTCTCCCATGGGCTCAGCTGCAAGCTCCGGTCTGGGGAGGGAGAGCGCCCATTAGTACACCACAAACCTCCAGACCCCAGTCCTGCCCCCACAGCCGCTGCTGGGAGGGAGCAGCCATGTGTCTGCAGCAATACCACGGCGCATGCACAGTTCCAGGAGTGCCCAGAGGTTGGCTGTGCTGGGGAGGGGTCCCCACGGCCCCACACAGCTGAGCAGGATGAAGGGCCATGCGGGCCCAGGCACGGGTTGGCGGCTGGGCGCCTGCGAACGGCGCTGTGGCATGACGACAGTGGTGTCCTTGTGTCCTGTGGACACCGCAGTCACCGTGCACCAGTGGTGGCGGGTGCCACCCTGGTAACAGCAGCCTCTCCCCTCTGCCCTCTCCTTGTGCCCAGCAATGGCACCCTTCTGTGCCCCTGCTCTGTGTGACCAAGGCCCTGGCATGGGCCAGCTACCCGAGGGACACCACAGTGTGCCCCCATCCCACAGGAGCTGTGCTGAATCACCAAGTACACCCCAGGAGCCAGGCCAGGCTCACAGCACCCACGGAACGGCGATGCCTGGCGACACAGCTGGCTGAGCTGGGCACCAAGCTGCCACTGGCTGCCCTGCAGCACATCGTCAAACACCCCACGGCGCATGGGAAACCTCCACGGAGACAGGGCCCTTCTGCCCCTCTCCACTGGGTATCAGGCCAGGGGCAGCACCGGCTGCCGGGAGGGAAGAGCACAGAGCCATGGGTGCTGCAGGGGGACAGGGTGGCAGGTCTGGCACAGGCCCAGGGAGATGCTGCTCCCAGCGGGCAGTGCTGACAGCCCCCAGGTGCCTGTCCCTGGGCTGAGCCCCAGGACAGGGCGGTGGGAACTGCCTGCGTCACCACAGCCACCGGCGTCAGCTGCTCTGGCTATTTATACCGGTCCGGGAAGGCACCCATTGCCAGGCAACCCCGAAACACAACAGCAGCCCCGGCACTGGACACGTCCTTCTGTTGGACACATCCCTCAGGCATGGCTGCAGCCCTGGGCAGTGCTCCCAGGGCCAGGATGACCTTGCAGCACCACGGCCACAGAGCTCCGTGGCACCCAGCCCCAGGAGCCTGTGGGGACACTGGCACTGTGCCCAGCCCCAGGAGGGCTGGTGACAGGCAGCCCCTCTGTGGCTGCACCGGCACCCACCAGAGCTGCCCTGGGGCAAGGAGCCAGGCTCCCATCCCCATCCTGGCGCCCCATGGGGCTGCCACCACCCAGCCATTCCTCCTCCTCCTTCCTTCTCCTCCCAGCCCACACAGCCTACAGGAGCCACGGGCCGGTTCCAGCCTCCTCCCGCAAACAGCAAACGGCTTCTCCTCTCTCCGCGGGCACCTGGGGATGGGGGACCCTGGCATTGGGGGTCCCCAGCGCTGGGCGGGGGCCGGGCTGTGCCCCCTGCGCTGGGGCAAACGCAAAGGGCTCTTACTTCTACTGGGAGAGTTCCAGAGGGTGGCGGAGGATTTGGAGAGCCGCTTGTTGATTATAGAGTCGACGTGTTTGGGGAGGTTTACAGCGGACACCGAGCACCGGCTCGCACCTGGAGGAGGGAAAAGACACAAGGGCATTAAGGTCCCGGGGCTGGGGCCGGGCCCCCCACATGCAGCATGCACGGCCGTGCCAGGGCACTGGGGCAGAAGTGGAAGGACCAGGGGGGATGCTGGAGTCCATAGACACAGCACAGAATGGGGTAGGAGATGCTGGAATCCAGGGACATGGCACAGAGTGGGGCAGGAGATGCTGGAATCCAGGGACACGACACAGAAGGTGACAGGAGATGCTGAAGTCTGGGGACACGGCACAGAGTGGGAAAAGAGATGCTGCAATCCAATGATGTGGCACAGAGTGGGGCCATAGGAGATACTGGGGACATGACACACACCACTGGCATTCAGTATGGCAGTGTCTGAACCCTGCAGGGTCATGATGGGATCATGCAGGGGTCTCATCCTCAGAGAGCCAGGGCAGCTCCCAGGCCCCAATACAACAGACTTCCCAAACACAGTCCTGGGAATCGGGAACGGGTGGCTGGGCTGGGCACCTTGGCAGCACCAGGCCAGCATCCACCCTGGGGGAGCAGGGTGAGGGCAGCAGGTCCAGACAGACATGAGACAACATCACACCGGTGCTGGGTCACTACGGCACTGCCAGGACAGTGCTGGTGGCTGGCAGCACCTCCACGGGTAGCTGGAATCTCCCCACCCTGGCTGGGCTCCTTTGGACAAAACAGCCAGGGAAGCTCAGGGCCGGTGGAGCCAGGAGGTTGGTGAGTGACAGCTGGCAGCAGCTCCAGCAGCACATCCCAATGGGAAGTGACAGGGGAAGGTGTCCCCTTGCCAGACCCTGCCAGGTGCTGCACCACAGACACCCCGAGTGTGCCAGGAGCCACAGTGGCACACACGGCACCGAGACAGGTGTACCCAGCACGTGGAACCTGTACACACAGCCCAGCCAGGTACAGCTGGGCACGCAACGCCTGAACACATGGTACTGGGCACACAGTGCCAGTACGCACAACCTGGCACACAACACCTGTACACAGCCTGGTCAGGTACAGCCAGGAACACAACACCTGTACACAGTTTGGCCAGGTACAGCTGGGGCCACCACAGCTGCCTCATGGCACGTGAAGGCCAGACAGTTCCCAGGGACGCAGCGCTCTCCTCTGGCAGACAGTGCTAGCACCTCACAGCACAGCAGTCAGGGGACAGTGGAGTCCTCCACATGTCCAAGTGCTGAACTGTGCAGGGTGTCCGCAAGAAGCCCCTAAGGAGCAGGACCAGCTTCTGCAGCCACACATACAGCCACGGTCAGCTCCATACTGGACCTGGAGGGGCCAGGCACTGCCCCCACCCAGCTGGGGGACAAGAGGACACGCCGCAGCACAGACCCCAGCCAGAGCTTGCAGAGGCCTCGTGCAGCTCCACAGCCCCTGGGGCCAGGGGCTCGTCATGGCTGCTGGAGACCTGGCAGTGTGGCCATGGCATGCCGAGGCAGCCAGGGCTGCCCCCAGACAGGTCTCTGAGTGGAACGCACAGCCTCCGGCTTACACCCAGCCCCACAGGGGCAGGGAACAGCCACGGGATCCCATCAGTCCCCAGCACAGGCCAGAGTAATGGCAGCATGACCCCACCAAGTAGGGGTGAGCTGGGTTTGAGGGTTGGCAGAGAAATGCCCAGCTGCCCCCACCACTGTCAGAGCCACAGGGTCCCAGGGTGCTTGTGCCCAGCCCTGCACTCACCGTCCTTGTGTGCGGGGGAGCCGTGGTGCAGGGCCCCAGCCCAGGACCATCGCTGCTGCCGGATCTCTGCCCACGTCTTCTTGACCGACCGCTGGATTGCTGCCTCATAGCGCTCCTGCCCGAGGGAGAGGGACAGGCTGAGCCCAGCAGCTAAGGGAGCGGGGCTGGGGCCAGCCAGAGCCTCCCAGCATGAGGCCATTGCAGCGTTGGGAGTGCTTGCAGGGAGACAGGACAGTGATGCCTGCCCTGGCCAGGGCACACGTGCCAAGAAGGCTGGGCACAGCGCAAGCTCTGCACCATGAAAGGAGGGGCAGCAGAGGACAGGCACAGTGGGCAGCTCCCGAAGGGCTCATGAAGCATCTCCTGAAGGGCTGCTGGAGCTATGAGAACTCCTCAGGGATTGCATCCCATGTGCTGCCCCAGCCCCCTGTCCACTGCACCCATGATACCCATCCCCATCCCCACCTTATTCTTCTCCAGCTTCTGCCTCTGCCGCTCCTCCAGGACCGCCCGGCGCTTCTCCGCCCGCAGCCGCTGCTCCTCCAGCCGCTTGCGCCGCTCCTCCAGCTGCTTCTCCCGCAGCAGCCGGGCCTTCTCCTCCTTCTCCAGCCACAGCACCCGCTTGGCAGCTGTGAGGGGCAGTGGGGTCACACCAGGGGCACAGCCCTGGGCAGCCCCTTGGTGGGACCGCATGCCCATGCTGGTGGCGTGGGGCCACAGGCTGGCTGCGGCCGGGGCACGCGGCCGGGCTTGCGGGGCAGGCAGCATCACGGCCGGCCGGCCGGCGAGGGAGGGGTTTGGGCCAGGACAAAAGGAAGGCCGGGAGCCCGCCGGGAGCCCGCCGAGCCGCGCGGTGAACAATGGGGGAATGAGGGTGGAAAGAGCGCGGGGACAAGGAGGCCCCATGTGCAGCGCAGGGGCCCTGCTCGCCCGCTGCCCCGAGCCGCTCTGGGGCTGCCCGGGGCTGCCTGCACACGGCAGAGCCGGGCACCAGGGCTGCTGGCACCTGCACAGACCCGGGGAGTGTCCAAAGCAGGGAGCAACAGTGCGCTGGGGGGTGAGCAGCATGCCTGGGGGTCAGCAGTGTGCCTAGGGGTCAGTGGTGTGCCTAGGGATCAGTGCTGTGCCTGATGGGCAGAGCTGCCAGCACCGCAGTTCCCGCCTGGGCTCAGCTCACCAGAGCTAATGGGATTGCCCATGACCCGGCAAAGCTCCTTAGCCCCTGCCTCCCCCCATCCACTTTCCCTCCCAGCCCCATACCCAGGTACTTGGCCCGTTCCTCGCGCCGCTCCTTTGCCTGCTTGTGCCTCGCCTGGGCTTTCTGGGCATCTGCAGAGGGGAAACACTGTCAGGGTAGCACCCAACCCCACCAGGCAGTGTTTGGTGCCCACAGGGTGCAGCATCACTGGAGCACCACAACCTCCTGGCACCCACCTTGCTTGGGCCGGGGGCTGGCAGCAGGAGACGGTGAGGGGCGGTTGCTCCGGGGGGTCACGTCCTTTGAGGGCCCAGCTGTGGCACCCAGGGAGCTCTTGGCATCAAGAGGGGCCCCTTCAGTGGCAGCTGGGGCTGGGGGCTGGCTCCCATGGGTCGGCGTCTCCACGGAGCAAGGGGCAGCAGCGTGGATGGGGACAGGCTGGCCAGTGGTGTGGGGCAATGCCTCTTCTTTGGGGTGCTCCATCCCAGGTGGCTTAGGGGGTCCAGGGGGGGACCGGTCACACTGGGGGGGAACACTCTGTGCTGAAGGGACCACAGTCGCAGGGCTGGGGGACACGGGCTGTCCTGGCAGTGCCACGGCCGGAGGGCCAGGTCGGTCATGCTGCAGGGGGCTGCTCTCAGAGGCCATCACAGCCGGGGGACAGATGAGCTGCCGGGAGGGGGGCACGGCTGCAGGGACAGGTGAGACAATCTTTTCAGACGGGGTGATGGCTGCAGGAACGGGTGGGACGGTCTTTTCCGAGGGGATGACATCTGGAGGGCTGGGTCGGTCACGCTGGGGAGGCCTGTGCTCTCCCTGCAGGGCATCCCCAGGCAAAGAGGGTGGCACAGAGGGTGGGGGGATGCTGTCTCCCATCGGGGACGGTGGCTTCCCTGCAAGAGGGCCAGAGCAGAACACAAGGTCACAAGGATGGCAGCCCCATCCTCCCCAAACACAGCCCTCAGGAGCAAGGCCAGGGAGGGCACTGGGACCCCACCTCAGCCCTGCTGCTGTTGCCCCAATCCTGGGGGGCACCCGCAGCGGGTGCCAGGCGCTGGGCACACAATGCACAGAGGAACAGCCGGGCTCCACCAGGCACTGCCACCACAAAGCTGCCCTTCATCCCCTGGCAGCTGCTGCCTGGCCCTGCCGTGGGGGGACAGGGGCCAGAAACCTGCCATGGGCACAGGGACCCACACGCTCCCCTGCCACTCTCCCCAAGGGGACGAGGATGTCGAGCGCTTCCGCGGCTCAGTCAGAGGCAGGATGGGCGCGGGCCGTGGCCTGACGTCACCGTGACAGCCCATGGCCCCCATCGCGCCACGGACCCGCAGCCATGAACTCACGGCCCTGGAATGCACACAAGGCTGCCAGACAGAGCCCCCTCCCCGCGTGGGGCCAGCCGTGGGGCAACCTCGGAGGATCTCCCCTGTTCTGGATGGCCCCCGGGCACCCCGAGGGAGCCCTGAGCACCCCCCAACACGCTGCCAGTGCCTGGCAATGTCATGGCACATGCCCTCTAGAAGTGGTGTTGGAAGTGTCCTCAGTGACAACAGTGGTGGTGACTCCCCCGGTCCCCATTATCAGCCCTTTGCAAACAAACCCTTCAGTACTTGCCAGGACCCCAACTCCGACCCCCATGCAGTGGCAGCACCATCTCTCCTGGCCAGAATGATCCACCCCAGGACACAGAGCTCCAGCCCCATGGGCATCACTGCAGAGTGAGCCCCCGGCTCCAAGGGGGGATGGCAGAGCCCCAGTGACCAGCACCCACCACCAGCTGAAGTCACGCGCCGGCTCAGCCGTGTTTGCAGAGCTCTCCACAACCCTCAGCGAGGGGCAAAGTGTGGGCTCTGCAAACACAGCCGGCGCCACTCTTCACCCATCCCACAGCTCCTCACGCACCCCACAGCTCCTCACCCGCCCCACACCTTCTCATCCACCCCATGCTGGAGGGCTCCGAGCCGGGGTCAGCCCAGGCTACCCAAAGAGGCATTACCAGCCCCCTCACTGACAGCACGGGCACACCCCAGGTGCTCTGGTCCCCAGAGAGGGGCTGGGGTGCCGCTGCAGGCCCTCAGGCCAGGCCTGTGCCAACAGGGTTCCCCCTCCCTGGACTCTGTGGGGACACAGCCAGCCCCGCCACCCCCCCCCGCAGACCTTCCGGTTATTTTCTGCTCCAGGAAGCCAGCCCATCCCCTGGCCCCGATCCTGCACATCCCATGTCCAGCGCTGCGCCCTGTGAGGCAGCCATTGGTCCGACGAGGGGCTGGGACTGGGGGATCCCCTGTTCTGTCACCCCAGGGCTGCCTCAGATGGGCAACCATAGGCAGCAGGGCTTGGCAGCCCCCAGATCCCAGGATGGCACTTGCAGTGTCACCCTGTGTGTCCCAACTGGGAGCGGTGACCCTGGGACCACTGTGGTGGCACAGCCAAGTGCTGCCCACAGGGCCGAGTGAAAGCATCAAGGCCAGGCTGATCCCCTGAAATACCTCAGAGAGCCCTGGACACGTGGGGAGCAATGGCAGGGGACAGTGGGTGCCTCCTGCCACCCCACACAGCCAGGCACGGAGCCTTGGGCAGGATGTGCCCTGCCCCACTGGCCAGAGAGACAACAGCACCTGTGGCCAGGGCAGGGCTGTGGGCATGGCCAAGACCTCCAGGCCCAGCCAAGACCCCCAAGGTGGGGCAGGGCCAGCCCTGCCACCATCTGTCCCTGTCGCTGCTCCAGCACGGCAGCTGCCCTGAAACCCAACGCTGCCTGCGCCCAGGCGGCGCGGGCGTCCCCTCTCCCCCGGCCAGGGCATTCCACACGGATTAACTCCCGTCCCCCGAGACATGCAGGCATAGCTGCCCTGCAGCACCCAGCCCGGGCGAGCCTGCATGGCACCGGCCCCACTGCTGCCACCGGGACGGCGCCGTGCCCAGCACAGGGCGAGGTGCTGCCCTCGACGCTGCATCACCCAGCCCATCCTGCTTCTCCCATGGGTCCCTTTGGCCCTGGTGCCTGTGCCACCGAGCACCAGCGGCACCTCCAGCCCGGCAGTGGCCGGTGCAGCGCGGTTCCTTGGCCAGCACATGGCCAGGGATGCTCAGCCAGGCGCAGGCACATCCCCGGTGCCGTGAAGCGAGAGCACATCGAGGCCCGCGGGCGCTGCTCGGACCAGCGGCCCTCGTTAACTGTCCCTGCAGGGCACTGCCCATAAGAACGGGGGGGCACCCGCCTGATGTCACCTCAGCTCCCCCCAGCTCCGTATCCTTGTGTTCCCTCTCCGCAGCACAGCCAGAGCAGCCACAGGCTGCTCCATGTGCAGCACCCAGCGGGGCAGAGGGCATCAACCGGGGCCTGCCCCTGTCCCAGGGGGCCAGGAGAGCAGGGCTGATGGTGCAGTGGAGGTCATTGGTGAGCAGTGGAAAGCCACCCAAAGGTGCTGGTGTCACAGTGCTCAGCCACCCTGGCCATTGCACCAATCCCTGCTGTGCCAAGGACAAGACTCTGAGGCCAGTCCAAAGAGCCACTGCTGGCCCTGCAGGGCTGCTCCCCACAGCTCGTGAGGACATCCATGTGTGCAATACACCCTCAGGCCCTCCCTGGTGCAGCTGTTCCCAGCTGCCTCCCCTGCCTTGACAGCAGCCCCACGGGAATGAGTCCCTCGGTCTCTTGTTGCCAGCAGGTCCTGGTGCAGAGCAGGAAGGCAGTCGTGGCCACAGAGCAGGAATTGCTCTGTGGGTGCTGGTGGCCACTGTACCTGAGGCCACCAGAGCTCTGTGGGATGCACAGGGATGCTCCAAGCCCTGGGGGTGCTCCAAGCCCCAGTGCTGCCTCTGATCCGACCCCCATCTCAACACTCAGATGTGCCTTGGGGCTGAGCCCTGCCCTGTCCCACCCAGCTCCTGGGATTCCCCTGCGCTGCAGCAACTCTTACACCTGGATGACAGGGACAGTGAGCAAGTCCTCCTGACACATCCCTGGAATGTCCACAGCACATTCCCAACACGTCCCCACCATGTCCTGCCTGCAGGCACAGCACTGACATGCACCCTCAGTGCTGGCCCACATGCCTGGGCAGGGAGACATGGGCAATGCCAGCCCCTCAGGGGTGGCCAGTGCCACCCTGGCAGCCGCCATCAGCAATGACACCCTGTCCCCAACAGAGACAGCCACCTGCAGCCTGTCCCCAGGCACATGGGCACTGTCATCCATGGCTGGCTCCTCTCTCCCCGCCAGCTTGGAGCCAGTGAAATGCAGCTGGCAGCTGGCTGGGCTTCAACCCACAGTGCCCCACCACTGCCCACAGCCCCGCTTGGGGGACAGGCTGGAGCAGGGCAGCAGGGGGCAGGCAG
This sequence comes from Nicator chloris, assembly GCA_013400495.1. Lineage (NCBI taxonomy): Eukaryota > Metazoa > Chordata > Aves > Passeriformes > Pycnonotidae > Nicator > Nicator chloris. The sequence continues at coordinate 411,297 of WAAE01020066.1, forward strand.
CAGGGCCCCTGGGAGGGCACAACCAGGTGCCAGGCAAGAGAAAAAGGCATATCCAGCCCCCTTTCCCAGGGCTCGTGTCCTGCCAAGGCTCTGGGATAGGGGTATGGGGGGCAGCTATGGGGGAGCTGCCCCAGCCCCTGGGCCAGGGCAGAGGTCATTGAGCTCCCACAGCACTGCCGAGCCAGCAGTGACATGCCGAGCTGGAGAGCAACAAGAGGAACTTGGGATCTTGTGGTGAGAGCAAGGCCAGAGCCAGGGGGTTTCCAGGGTTTAAAACACACGTGAAGGAAAGAGCTGGAGTTGCTGCTGGCCCCAGCATCCCCACAGCAAACTGTGGCTGTGGTCACAGTGCAACCCCAAACAGCCTGAGGGCAGG
>WAAE01020066.1:413387-524086 GCA_013400495.1 Nicator chloris
CACCATCCATCTGGCACGCTGGCAGTGGCGACAGGAGGTGCCCTCGTCCTTGGGGCGACCCATGCAGTGCCACCAGTGCCCAGGGCAGCCAGCCCAGCCACACTCCCAAAAACCTGTCTGCTAGCATCATGCTGGGAAAACAGAAACCTGGCTGGAAGGCAGGGCATGGGGCTCTGTGCCTGCCAGCATCCGGGCCCTTGGGGAGCAGGTCAGTACCCCAAAAAACAGGTCCTGTGCCTCACAACACGGATGCAGCACCTACCAGGGCTGGGACTGTGCAAGATCCAGCTCCGTTCCCAGCAGGCTGCCTGTGGGGCTGCCCGACCCTGCTCAGAGCCCTCCAAGGAGCGAGAGTGTGCTAACTATTTTGGACATGGCACCACGGGACTGTCACATCACCACTCTGCACGTCGCATCACGTTGCTCTGACGGTTTCGCAGCAGCAGCTCCCGCGCTGGGAGAACTCCCGAGCTGCTGCTCCCAAACACAGGCACTGGCGGGCAACCAGCTTGCCCTCCCTCTCTGCTGTGCCAAGAGAGAAGGGCTGGAGAAGCTGGGGAAAACCCGGATAAGGACATACCTCTGCCTCCTCCCTGCCTTGGTCCTTGTCCCTCTGTCTACTGCATTCCTCTGCCCACCTGGGTAGCTCTGGTCACACCATGCCCTGGCTGCCCTTCACGAATTTCTGGCCTCCAGTGCCACTGGCTGCCCCACACATGGTGGGTCTTGGCCCCTTACGTGAAATCCCGTCCCTGCTGGTGGCTCAAACCTGCTCTAGGCAACAAGACAGGAAGCAGGCCAGCCTGCCCAGTCATGCAGGTCACCCACATGGGACAGGACAGTGATGGTCCCTGAAGGAGGACATGGTGCAAAGCCGCCCGTGCTCCTTCAGCACCATTCTGTGCTCACAGTAGATCCGCCAATGACCCACCCGGCTGTGCGGGGAGCCCAGGGTGTCAGGGAGCAGCCAGCCCTGGTCCCCGAGCAGCGACAGCATCGAACAGGCAGGCCACGGCAGGCGGGAAAGTGGCGGAGTCAGAGAGCGGGACTCAGACAACATGTCTGGCGCAGGACGCGTCGTTCGGGCAGCGATGCCAGGACCCGCAGCCGGTTGGTGCAGAAACCGCCGCTTTTCAGCATCGCCGGGAGCCGCAGCCATCCCTCCCTCTCCGCGGGCCCGGGAGATGGAGCACTGGGGCCGAGGGGGAGGGGAGCCGCCTCTCCTCTTCCTCCCGCGGTGGGAAGCGGCTCCGCCGCGGAGCTCTGCTTAGTCACAGCGAGCGCTGCGCCGGAGCCCCGAGAGGCAGCGCCAACCCCGGCCCCAGCCTCGGCCCCGAGCGCGGCCCTGCCGCCGCCCTGCCCGGTTCATCCCGGGGCAGCGGGACCGGCCCTGCCGGGAAGAGCCGCGAGTCCACGCGGCGGGGCGGGGGCGGCTCCGGGCGGGCGGGGGGCAGCGGGTGCCTCCCACAGGGGGCATCGCCCACCGGCCCGCGGGGACGAGCCGGGGCGGCGCCGGCTCCGCCAGCCCCGGGGCTTCCCAAGGGCAGCCCCCTTGTATCCCCCACGGCGGCGGGGCCCGGGCCACTCCGGCCCTCCCCAAGATGGAAGGGCCGTGCCCGGGCTTTGTCCCTCCCGGGAAGCCGCCCCGGCCCCGGCAGCGCGTTCCCCCCGCTCGCCCCCCTCAGCTCCTCCACCGCTTCTCCACGCCGCCGCCCCGCTCCGCTCCGCCACATTCCGCGGAGCCGGCGGCCGGATCTCCGCCGGCACGGCGGGCCGCATCCCGCACCCCCCGGCAGACCCCGCACCCCCGGGCCGCATCCCGCAGCCCTCGGCCGCATCCCGCACCCCGACTCCCTGCGGCCCCGCGGTGCGGGAGGGGGCCCGGGCGTCCCCTGGAGCCGGTACCGGCGCCGGTGCCGCCGCGGATCCTTACCGAGGGGCTGGGGCTGGGGCCGGGGCTGCGGCTCCCGCCCGGCGCAGCTCCGCTCCATGGCGCGGCAGGCGCAGGGGCTGGCCCAGCCCCGCTCCCCCCGGCCCGCGGGGGAGGACGCTCAGCGCTCCCCGCCCCGGCCCCGCGGCCCCGGCCGGGGGGAGCGGCCGGGGGATGCTCCGCCTCGCCCCGGCTCCAGACGCGGCACCGCAGCCNACCGAGGGGCTGGGGCTGGGGCCGGGGCTGCGGCTCCCGCCCGGCGCAGCTCCGCTCCATGGCGCGGCAGGCGCAGGGGCTGGCCCAGCCCCGCTCCCCCCGGCCCGCGGGGGAGGACGCTCAGCGCTCCCCGCCCCGGCCCCGCGGCCCCGGCCGGGGGGAGCGGCCGGGGGATGCTCCGCCTCGCCCCGGCTCCAGACGCGGCACCGCAGCCAGGACCCGGCGCCGCTCCTCCCGCAGCCGCGGCTGGGACCCCGCGCCCGTCAGACCCGCCTCGGGCCTGCTCGTCTGCCTGCTTCCGCAGTTCTCAGCATCCCCGAGCTTTGCTCGGACACTCGCCCGTCTCCAGCCCCCGCTCTCCCAGATTTCGGGGCTCGCATACACGTCTTACGATGCTCCGGTCACGCGCGAAGCGCTGGCCCCGCAGCAAGCACGCCCCGCCCCGAGCAGCGCCGCGATGCACAGCCAGCGCCACCCGGACCGGCTGCCCCAGCCTCAGGCACCCCAAAAAGACACCGATTTCCCGTTTCCGAGCCACACCTCAGCTGTTCGAGAGGCCTTGGAGCTGCTGCTCCCCCGTTCCCCGTCACACGTGAGCCTTAGTCACCGCCAGCAGCCGCCCCCTCTCGCGGCGCTCCCTCTCCCGCATCCCACCCTGCTCCGGTAACCGGCAGACAACAGAGGCCTCTCCCGCTCCCCGGGCAGGAGCAGCGGCCTCGCTCGGCCCCGCTCAGCGCTGAAACGCCTTTCGGCCCTGTTTGGACGGGAATGTAGCGGCACGGCCAGGGCAGTGGACAAGTGGGCAGCACCAGCAGTGGGAGGAATACGGCTCCAGGCTCTTCAGGGGCACCAGGAGGCAGGGACGTCCTTGTCCACCACGTGGCCAGCCTGCTCCAGGCATCCCGCAGAGTGCCCGGCTCTGGGTGTGTGGATGAATAAAGTTAGTTTAGCGGGGGCAGCACCCATCAGAGATGCCTGTTTTGGGGATGATGTCACCGCAGGCCAGGAGATCCCCTGCCACTCATTCTCCCTCACCTACCAGGCAAACAGGTTTACCTAAATCCCGGCCCTTTCCTTTGGAAGTGCATTCCCCTGACTCAGGGATAGGGAGCTGCTCAGCAGACAGGGCGGCCCCACTCTGTGATGCTGCAGGGGTAGCCCTACACCCCAAATCACCCTAAAGTCATCACTCTCCTACAGCCTCCAGCCCTGCAACCTCTCACCTGGCTCAGACAGAGCAGAGGCTTCCGGAAACTTCCAGAGCCTCATCTGCCAGCTGACTCCCCACCGGGGAATGCTGCATGGCCAAGCCTCAGCTCTGGGAGCTGGGCACCCCAGGAGGATGGCAGAGAATGCAATGTCCCAGCAAACTCACAAAACCAGGATATGCCCTGGGACAGGAAAGGGGAACAGCCCCATTCACATTGTTGCATGGCTGAGCCTCCAAGAGGCTGCAGCAGCCCCACAGCCCTGTATTTCCATGTCACACAAGGGATGTGGCAGAGTGGGACTGAAGCCACTCCACGATTCCAATTGTGACAGCGGGTGGCTTCCAAAGTCCCTTTGCCTGTGGGTCCCACAGCACCACATGGAGCAGATGAGCACCTCAAGGCTCTGGGACAGCCTGGCACTGGATCCAGCCATGTCCATGGTCCTTCTCCCTGCAGTGGGGTCAGTCTGGAGCAGGGGGCATGGTGAGGAAGGGGCAACCGTGGGTGTACAGGGCCCGTGGCTGTGCTCCAACAGTGCAACATGAGAGGGCTCATGAATGCCATGCCAGCCCAAGTCGATGGGCTTATACAAGCAAGGATTGATTGATCTCTCTGATGCAGGCAGAGCCCTGCTGTGTTGGGGTTCCTGGGTCCAGCCCGCCATTCCCGTGGTGCTGGGAACAGCTGCCCTCCCTGAGCTGATGGAAAATCCGATGAGGTCATGATGAGCACGGCACCCAGCCCTGGCTGCTGCATGCCCCAGCACTCCCTGAGCTCCTCAGCCCTGCAGCATGGGGTGCAACAAACACTGCCATGGCTCTGTCAGGCGGTCTGGGCAGGGGGCTGCACCCCGAAGCCCAACACCTGGCCCTGACACCAGTTGTAGGGACCTAAAGGGATCATCACCCCAATGTCAAAGGATAACTACAGCCACAGCCCTGCCAGTGGGAGCTGATGCTATGCGAGTCTGGGAGCAAACAGGAATAAAGCTGGCAAACAAACCCTGCCAGCACCTCTGAGCAAAGTACCGTGTGGGACACCCCATCCCACCCGTTTCCACCTGCTCCCTATCCCTCTGCTCCCACGTCTCTCCTCAGCCCCTGGACTTTGCCCTGGCCCCAGGCTGCTTCCACCCTGCTGCTCTGTGACATGGTGCCTGCAAGGGCTGATCTGAATGCCTGTCCCCAAAACACTCCAGCTGATTCCCACTAGCCAAGGGGCAGTGACCCAACAGGATCCTGGGGACGAGTGTCTGTCCCTGTGTCCTGTCCTGGGGTGGGTGGATGCAGTAGGAACCCATCACCAGCAGCATGTCAGGGCAACAACCAGACCCCCAGCATCTTGCCATGAGGCTACACCACGGCCCATGGCAAATCCCGGCTGCTGCAGGACAATCCCCTGTGGGAGCCAGTGACAAATGGACCAGCAATGGGCTGAACCACAGAGGGCTGCGCCCTGCCCTGCCACAGCTCACGCCTGCTCTGTAATTATCCCAAGCCGCATCTGTAATTAGTGTCCTGATGTCATGGGGTCAGGCCTGGGCAGCCCCACACGCTCCCCGCCACCCCCACCTTGGCCTCCGGCCTCGGGGCTGGAGGAGATCAGTCTTCCAACACCATCCGGAGGAGTTCCTGCCCAGCTCAGGCTCCCCGCCAGCATTGCTGCCGGAAACATCCCAGCGCTGTTCCACAGCCCCTGAGCTGCTGCAGGGTTGGATCTGTCCCTCGGGCCAGTGCAGGGTTTGATCGCTCCAATCACTGCATCTCTGCCTCCTTCCCCCCAGCATCCTGCCCGCTCCCTGGATGCTGCCTGGGAAAGAGATCCAGAAGGGCCAGCCCCTGCCCTCCCGAGCCTCCCAGGGCTGCCAGTCACCTCTCCCTCGGCACAAGGGAATGCGCTGGAGCAGCCCGGCAGCTATAAATAGAGCGGGAGTCGCAGGCACGTGTGGCCGCAGCACACATGGATCCGGGCGGCCGCTGCCCCGTGGCCGGTGTGGGGCATGGGCAGGGTATGGGGCTGCAGCAGCGCCTCGGGGTGGGACAGCGACTGGAGGAGAGTGAAAGCACCGAGCAGGGCAAGAGCAGTGTGGTCCTGCTCCGGGGAGATGCCAGCGCTGTGCCGGGAGGATGGAGGGGAGGCCCCACGCAGCTACCACAGAGCACCAGCACTTTATTGCAGGGCAGAGAACCACCACACTGCCCACGGCACACGGGATACTTCGCATCCCTTCCCTCTGCCAGCACCCCGTGGCCACTGCCGCCGCTAACACCCGCGTAAGGGCCGTGCCGTGCCGGTGACACTGAACCGCGCGCTCAGCACCTCTGAGGGCGCCCGCATCTTCTGGCCTGGCTGCTGCCCACCAGCAAAGAGCGTGAAGGTGCCAGGCTCCAGCTGCCAGTCCTGCGCCCAGACCGCGCGCTGCTTGGCCAGCACCTGGAAGAACAGTTTGGCCCCCCGGCCGGCCAGCACAGCCACACGGCGGAAAGCCACCAGCTGCCAGCGGGGCATGGGCACGGACGACTGCTCCCAGCGCAGGTATAGCTGCACCACCTGCACGGAGGGATGGGAGTCAGCACAATGGGACTCTACATCAGTCCCCTTGCAAGGGGGAGCTCGGGCACATCTGGACCCTGTACAGCCAGCTCAGTGCAGAGCAGCTGTGCCCACCTCCTCACTGTCCCGCAGCCCTGTGTTCTCCAGCACCACAGACACAGAGAGGTTGGCACAGATGGGCAGCACTGGGGGGCTCAGCACCAGGTCCCGATAGCGGAAGGTGGTGTAGGACAGCCCGTACCCAAAAGGGTAGAGCGGGGCCTCCTGCCCATAGTACCGGTACGTCCGTCCCTCCATGGTGTAGTTCTCCATCGGCGGCACCTGTGGAACAAGGGGTCAATGGAACAGGGCAGGGCTGGGCAGACACAGGCAAGAACCAGCCCTGCATCTCATAGCTGCTCTAGCAACCAAGGCAGGGAAAGGCTAAGGATGCAACAAGCAGCCCTGGCCTTACCTGGTGCATGCCTGCAGGCCAAGTGGCCGGCAGCCGGCCAGCTGGGCTGGCCCCCGCCTCGCCCAGCAGGACCCTGGCAATGGCCAAACCGGTGGCCTGGGCAGGGAAGAAGCAGGCCAGGATGGCCCCCACACCATCATGTGCCTGCGCCCAGCTCACGTCCAGGGGCCCCGCGTTGAACAGCAGCAGAATGACAGGGCGCCCAGCGGCTGTAGGGAGATGGCTGTCACTGAGAGCCCTGTAGTGGCACTGCTGGGATGGCCCCGGCGTGTCTCATGGATGGGGAACACCTGGCCAGGTTGAGGTCCCACAGAGCCCCTACCTGCCTGCACAGCATCCTGCAGCAGCTCCAGCTGGTGCCCCGGCAGGGACAGGTCTCTTCGGTCTTTCGCCTCTGTCTCCACATCTACCCCTGGGTGGGGACAGCCAAGGGAGAGCCCCTTACACCCCTGTGGGCAGACAGGGCAAGAGGGGCACCAAGCACCTCAGAGGTGGCTTATGGGCATCCCCCCTCTTCCAGAGCACTCCTCTTTCCCTGGCAGTGCCCACCCAGTGCCCTCGCTCTCCCACCTACCTGTCCCCAGGCAGACCAGCACCACGTCAGCTGCCCCCACCACCCTCACCAGCTCTGCCCGTGAGTATCGATGGCACCATGGCTCGCTGCAGCCCGCTGTGAAGCTGACATTGGCCCCCAGCATCTCCAGTCCCCTCCTGCACCAGGGAAGAGCAGAGGACACAGGGGCAGCTGTACCCCAGGGTTGGAGCACAATGGGGACAGCCCCCTTATCCTGGCCGCCAGCCAAGGGCCAAGCAGCTCCAGCAGCAGCCCTGGACAGTGCCCAGAAGATGGGAACACTGACCAGGAGAGGGGTACATGAGGTGGGACCACGCTGTCTCACCGGGGAGTGTAGATGTACTGAGGCTCTGGCACCGGTGCATAGTCCCCAAACAGTACCCGGGGATTGTCAGCAAAGGGACCCACAACCTGCAGAGGGCAGAAGGGTGAGGGTGGGCACCAGCAGCCCTGTGACACCTGTGTGCCATGGGTGCAGAGCCAGCAGGTCCCCCTGCCCGCCACCTCGCAGGGGCTCACCGCAAGGTGCTGCCCAGACAGGTCCTGGGCCCGTAGGGGCAGTGTCCCCCGCACATTCTTCAGCAGCACAAAGCTCTTGACAGCAGCTTCCAGTGAGAGGTTGCGGTGCTCAGGGCTCTGCACCACACTCAGGTCCAGGGAGCTGTAGGGGTTCATGGCTGGGGGGTCAAACTCCCCCAGTCGCATCCGTGTGTAGAAGAGAGGCCGGACTCGGTCACGCAGCATCTGTGGAGACCCCGACCCCAACACCTCAGCTGTGCTTGGCAGGGACAGCCCAGGCTCTCTGCCCACATCCCTGGTCCCACACCCCTCGGCTCACCTGTAGCGTGATGTTGCCCATGGCCAGAGCCTGAGGGATGTGCATGAAGACGTTGTTCCTCAGGCCATAGGAGAGCTCCAGGTTGCAGCCAGCGTTCACCGAGGCTGCCATGCCAGGGAGAAGGGAGAACTCCCGTCATGGCTGCGCGATGCCTGAGGACTGACCCCCTGCCCAGCCTGTGAGCTCACCAACTGCTGTCTCCAGGAAGCTGTGTGTGTAGTGGTGCCCTAGCATGATGAGCTCCACAGCCCCCTCATCGCTCACCACGTACCCATCAAACCCCCACTCGCCACGCAGGATGTCTGTCAGCAGCTTCTTGTTGGCACAAGCAGGAACGCCATTGATCCTGTTGGAGAGGGGATGGGGCAGCCAGGAGAGCAGGGCACTGGCCATGCCAAGGGCAGCCCAGCCCACGTGGCCCCCACCACGCTCCACACCTGTTGTAGCTGCACATGAAGCTGTAGGAGCCAGCATGCACACATGCCTGGAACTGGGGCAGGAAGGTCATGCGCCAGTCCCGCTCCAGCACCTGCAAGCACCATGGCAGAGTGGGGTCAGCACCTGGAGTGTCCCCTGCCCTCTTAACACCCCCCGCCCTGCTGCGTTCACCTTGGCATCAAAGCTTAGCCTGGAGACAGGGATGTTCTCAGGGCCTCCGTGCACACTGAAGTGTTTGCAGCCAGCGCTGGCCTTGACATAACGGGGGTGCTGGCCCTGCAGCCCCTGCACAAAGCTGCGGGCCAGCTCCCCACTCAGGAACGGGTCCTCCCCATAGGTCTCCTGTCCAGGGCACAGGTGGGTCACCTCTGGGAGCCCCATCCCCACATCCCCATAGCCTGGCAAGCCATGGCCACATCCAGCTGGTCAGCCACGGTCCTTTGTGGCCCAGTCCCAGCCAGGGATCACCCGCCCAAGATGGCACCTGGTTCCTCCCCCACAGTGGGTGCCTCATGATGTTCAGGACAGGGCTGAAGCAGCTGAGCCCGGTGTGGTCACTGTAGCGGCCAGCAGCAGCAAAGCTGTTGTGTTTGGCTCTCACCTCGGTGGCCGTGGCATTGGCCACACGGTAGATGAGCTCGGGGCTGTGGGGACAGCACAGGGGTGTCAGGGCAGCGTAGGCATGGGGGGACCTGTCTCACAAGGTCCCATGGCACATCCCCGGTCCCCGGTGCTGGTACCTGAAGGCGGCAGCAAGCCCCAACGCTTGCGGGAAAGCCGTGGCCCATCCAGGTGCCTCGCCGTCTCCCCGCAGACACTCGGTGTTCCAATTGTAAGGCGCGATGCCCAACCGCGGGATGGGGGGTGCGGGGCCGTTCCCCATCGCTCCCCCCCTGGCCACCTGCAGGGCAACGGCGCTGAGCGGGGAGTCCCGCGGGGGCCCCTGGGGGGATCCTGCCGCCCCCTCACCTGCAGCACCAGCTCGGCCGGGCTCAGCCGGCCCAGCAGGTCGTCAAGGCGGCGCTGCCAGGGCAGCGAGGGGTCCCAGAAAGGGAAAGGGGGCGGCTGAGCCCGGACCGTCCCCGCGCCCAGCGCCGCGCTCAGCACCAGGACCCGCAGCCCCAGCGCCGCTACTGGGAGAGCCCCGCGCGGCACGGCACGGCTCGGCCCCCGCGATCCGCACGGCATGGCCCGGCCCGGCTCTCGGGATCTGCACAGCACGGCCCGGCCCGGCTCTCGGGATCCGCACAGCATGGCTCGGCCAGGCCCGGCCCCGGCGCTCCGAGGCCCCCGCGGTGGGCGCGGCGGGGCGGAGCGCGCTGCAGTCGGTCCTGCGCCCACGGGACGGGGCGGAGCGCGGTATGTCGGGACGGGTCGGGGGGCCCGCGGCTTTGCCAAGTCCCGGCCGCCCCCCGGGCCCATTTGCGAGATTCACCCCGTGCATCGGGGTCTGTATTCGAGGGGCGGCGAGCCTTGAGTCCTGCACAGCCAAGCCCTACCGCGGGGACAGGTCGCGGCGTTTCGGTTCCACCCGTCTCCCGGAGCATCTCCCGTGTGCGGGCGGGAACCGGCAGAGCCGCCCGGCACCGTCAGACTGGCTCTCAATGCCCTCGGCTGCAGCGGGGCGGCTCGGGCCCTGCCCGGGGCCGGGGAGCAGTAACGGCTCCACCTGGGAAGGATTTCCGTGTGCTCACTGGGCATTATGGCAGGACACGGAGTGAGATGGCAGTGCAGGTGCTCTATGTGGCCCTCATGCCCCCCAGCTCAGCAAGGGCTGTGTGCCTCTCATGCCCAGAACGGAAGGACACTGCCAGGGACTTCTGTGGTGACCAGAGACACAGTGTCTCCTTACGTTGGATATTAGGAAAAGGTTCTTCCCCCAGAGGGTGGTCGGGCACTGAACAGGCTCCCCAGGGAATGGGCACGGCCCCAAGGCTGCCAGAGCTCCAGGAGCGTTTGGACAGTGCTCTCAGTCACATGGTGGGATTGTTGGGGTGTCCTGTGCAGGGCCAGGAGCTGGACTCCATCGTCCTTGTGGGTCCCTTCCAACACAGAGTGTTCAGGGATTCAATGATCTCCATCGGCCACCAACACACTGGGGCCACTGCTGCCAAGAGCACAAGGTGGCATTTGGGACTGGGAGCAGGAGGGGACCTGGCACTGCAGAGCTGGAGACAGGGAGCACAGACATCTGATCAGCGCACTGGCACAATGCAGGTGCTGCTGGCAGCCCCCCAGCCTGGGGCAACCACACCATGCTCCAGTGCCAGGCCCAGTGCCTCACAGCTGGTGGTGTCCCAGGGATGCAGCCATGTAAGGCAATGCCAGCAGGTCACTGCAGCCCGGCCAGTCCCCAGGCTCCTGCTCAGCAGTGACAGCTAGCCAGCTCCCAGCTGCTGGATTCCTGAGTAGCCAGCACGAGTGGGGGATCCTCCTGTGCCCAGAGCATGTCCTGCTCCTGCACACCACCCCAGCTGGGTCAGGGCTCAGCATTCCATCAGTGACAGGTCCAAGACAGAGACATAATGGGATAAATAAATAAACAACAGGAGATTAAATAAGTAAGTAAACATTGCCAGGCCCAGTCTGTCTGGGAGCAGAACCTGGTGCACTGGGGGCCATGCTGGCTTGGGAGGGTTAGGGGAAGCTGGGTTGTTCCAGGGAATATTCCCTGCAGTTCCTGCAGGCCCAAGCCAGGCTGGTTTCTCTGACACCCTGTCCTTTGCCCTGTTCTTGCAGGGCCATTTGCAGGCCTCACAGGGTGGAAAGCTGCTTGTGTTTCACATTGAGCCACAGCCTAATGTTCCGAGCCTGCCCAATCCTGCCAGCACAGGGGCTTGCTGCATCCACCCACAGACACCAGCTGCCCTTTCCCCAGGAATCAGCCTCTGCTGAGCCCCTGGAGCTGGGCAAGAAAGGCACAGAAACACACTCCGCAGGGCCTGGCCCTGGCAGAGTGCAAGGAGCGTTTGGACAATGCTCTCAGGCATATGGTGGGATTGTTGGGATGTCCTGTGAAGAGCCAGGAGTTGGACTCGATCTTTGTGGGTCCCTTCCAGCTCGCGATATTCCACGATTCTATTCCAATTCCAAGGTGGCAGTGTGGGACCAAGGTGGGAGCAGGAGCCCAGCCCAGGTGCACCCGGAAAGGCCCCTTTCCCATGGCGAGACCCTTGCTCTGCCGACGGCTCATGAGGAGTTACTGACCCGGCAACATCAGCCGGGGCTGGGGGGCCACGAGGAGGCCTGCAGGAAGCCAGCAGCAACGGGACCGTAGGGAGCAGCACCGGGGCCACCATTCCGTCACCGGCCGGGCAGGGGCCGCACGCTGCCGGCGAACACCCCACGACGTGAGGCCGGGGAGAGCGGGAGCGGCAGACCCGGACCGGACCGCGCCGGGCCTGGCCTCGCCCACCGCGGCCTCGACGGCGGCGCCACCACAGTTGCGGTGGGCGGTAGCACCCCCTGGCGGCGACCGCGGCCATCACCTGACCCCCTCCAGTACATCCAGGATTGGTCGTCGCCTAGCGGTCACGTCATACGGGACAGCGCAGCCTGTGGGCGCGCGATGCACTCTAGGATTTGTAGTCCAGGCGCGCGGGCAGGGTACGGACGGCGGCGCGGCGGGGACTGCGTGTCCCGTGGTGCCCCGCGGTGCCCCGGGGGTTCCTTGGTGCCCCGCGGCGGACGGAGCGGCCGGGCTGGGCCGGGCCGGGCCGGGCGGACACGATGTCGCGGCAGGGCGGGCGCGGCACCGAGAGCAAGAAAATGGTAACGGTGGGGCCGGCANGGCGGGAGCGGCAGACCCCGACCGGACCGGGCCGGGCCGCGCCCAGCGCGGCCTCGACGGCGGCGCCGCCACAGTTGCGGTGGGCGGTANGAACCGGCCGGCGGCGGGGGTGATCGGGCCCGGCCCGCAGCGCCCAGTGCGGCAGGGCCGGGCAGCAATTAGCGGCACCGAGCGCTCCCGTTTTTGGGAAGTTCGCACCCAAAACGCTTCCCTGGCGTGTCTCGCTTCCCCTCTCCAACTCATTCCGCGTTATCAGCCCGGCTGAGTCAGGAACTGAGAGATGGAGCCCAAAGCTCCAGAGCTGAACTCGAGTGCTGGGTCAAACCAGGTCGAAATCATTAACTTTTCATGCAAAATAAATAATAAAAAATAAAATCTGGGGTTTTCTCCCTCTGGCCGTGAGGAGGGGCTGGGTCGGGCTTAGCTGCCCCCTCCTGCCTCTCCATACGCCAGGGGATTCTTTTCTAGGGATTCAGCTCCTTAAATGCAATGATTATGTAAAGAATTGTGTTAATTCACTGGAGTTCTGACACATCCGGAGCCATAGAGCAGATCATAGTGTGGAGACAGTATTTGACTGCTCTGCAGTGTCAAATAATAAAAATACTGGGAAAGTTTTAGGCACTTCACTTACATCAAGTGGGCTGAAAACGATAAATTTTTTGTCCAAATCTGAATTTAGGAGTTTGCCTTATGGTAACAGTTTAAGTTGCCTTTAATAATAATGTCTCAGTAATAAATGAGATCAGCTCTGAGTGTATTGGGGCTGATGGTGGCAGGTGACACTGCCATGGCCTCACATGGTGACAGCACCTCAGGCTGGGGACAGCTGGATTCCCTCCATCCATCCCCATCCCCTCTCCACCTCCGTCTTTACTAAAACGACCGAAACCCTTAAAACCAACACTGCCTGTTCTGCATGTCTGTTAAATTCTCTGCCAAGTCTCTGACTCCAGCTGAGCCAAAGGAACTTCCACCTTGTCCTTCTAGCGATGTAAATTGCCCAACCTTTAGTTTTCCAAGAGGAAAGCAAATTTTCAAGTAAAACTCCCAAAGAATGTGTCAGTTCTTTAGATTCAAAGTGTGGCAACAGCTCCAAGCAGCCCAACTGGTTGTTTTCATACCTGAAGCCTTAAAGTTCCTCCCATTCCACCCTTTCCATGGGCAGGGACACCTTCCACTGTCCCGGATTGCTCCAAGCCCCATCCAGCCTGGCCTTGGACACTTCCAGGGATCCAGGAGCAGCCACAGCTTCTCTGGGCAACCTGTGCTAGAGCCTCTCCACCTTCACAGGGAAGAATTTTTTCCTAGTCCAGGGGCAAGACAAGGTGGAATTCCCTGTGTCCTCTACAAACCCAGTTTCTGTTTGTTTGGGGGTGTTTCCTCTGTGTGTTTGTTGTGGCTTTGTGAGAACTTATGGTGATCTGTGTTGTCACTTAACTCTGATCTTGTCTCTTTTCCCTCCCTGCCTGCTGCTGCTTTCATTCTCTAGTATTGGTATTTGCCATTCATTTCACCTTCTGCCTCTCTGCAGCTCATGGTAGGTGACAGATCCCAGGTCAGCCCCTGTGATCCCTCTGCATGCCAAAACTGACAGCAGAAACCAGTGCTGGGGTTTGTTTTGTTCCCCAAAACACTTCCTTTTGTGGAGTTTTGTTCTGCAGCCTGCAGACCTCGTTAATCACTGGTCTGGCTTAATGGCTCCCAAAAAATGCTCTTTGACATCATTTAAGAGTGAGGATCAAAGGTAGTGGATGGCAGAGGAGAACTCTTCCCTTTTTTTGCAAATTTTCTGCAAATCTGACAATTGTGCAAAGAAAACGTGAGTGACTTTGGTCCTGGCCAGTCCCAGAGTGGACGTGCACAGCACCTGAGTGCTGAGCTGGCCTGGGTTTGGCCTCCCTGAGCCTGTTCCGGGTCTGAGGAGCTGATTTCAATCTGTGAAGCAAATTCTGTGCCTGGACAACTATCTAGGGCCAGATGAGTCCTTTTTCTTGGTACAGAAGTTCATAAATCCCTGACTGGAGGAGCATTTTGGGCCTGTTGGAAGGATCAGAGCTGGAGCCTAACAGGTACTGCCGGCTTGTAACATGTTCATGAAAGAGAGGGAAGAGTTTCAGTCAGATCTCAGCTCTAGGCCAGTGGTTGAGGTAAATTCAGGGCCCTGGCATGGCACCTCCAGCTATCCAGGAGGTGTTGGTCTCTTTCCCAAAATTCCAGAATGGTTTGGATTGAAAGGGATCTTAAAACTCATCCAGTTCCACTGCCTGCCAAGGGCAGGGGCACCTTCCAGTAGACCAGGTTCCTCCAAGCCCTGTTCCGAGGAGAATGAAGTTGTTGCCAGAATTGGAGCTGGGATCTCTCCTTATTAAGCACCAGATTCCTTTGAGGCAGCAGGTCCCTGTTCCCCTCTCCGTGCCGAGGGTGGCGGCGCTGGACACGGAGGCGGTGGAGCCCGGGAGGGTTCTGTTGGGTGAATCCCTTTTCCTGTGCGCAGAACTCGGAGCTGTTCACACTGACCTACGGCGCCCTGGTGACCCAGCTCTGCAAGGACTACGAGAACGACGATGATGTCAACAAGCAGCTGGACAAAATGTGAGTGGAGGCACAAGTGGGAGTGGATCTGCCGTGCCAGAGCTGTGTGGGAGCAGGGGTCACAGCAGGGATCCAGGAGCAAAATCCTGGCAGGCTGAAGTTCTTTTAACTCTGACATTTCTCAGATTAGACTTGCTTCTTCTCTGTCTTCTTTTATAAATATTTGTTGCCTTTCTAAAGCTGTTGCTCTGGTCCCTTCACAGGGGTTACAACATCGGTGTCCGGCTCATTGAGGACTTCCTGGCCCGCTCCAATGTTGGGAGATGCCACGATTTCCGTGAAACTGCGGATGTTATTGCAAAGGTCAGTGTCCAAGCACAGCTTTGTCAGGTTTTTTGGGGAGTTTTACACGTGAGGATGGAATATTTGCTACTTACAGGACTGTTCTGAGAATTTGATGAAGATTTTGGTGGGGGGAAAAAAAACTTTAGCCTAAATTTTGCTGGTTGGTGGGAACTGGGAGGAAGGAGAGATGTTTGTAAACTCCTTGAGTAATTTTACAAATATCAAAGCTGTGCTGTTGGCTCACCTGTTCTTGTTCCTCCTGTTTACCACAACAGATTGCATTTAAGATGTACCTGGGCATCACTCCAAGCATCACCAACTGGAGTCCTGCGGGCGACGAGTTCTCCCTGATCTTGGAAAACAACCCCTTGGTGGACTTCGTGGAGCTCCCTGACAACCACTCAACCCTCATCTACTCCAACCTGCTCTGTGGGGTGCTGCGAGGTGCCCTGGAAATGGTGAGCCACATCTCTCTTCCCTTGGGATGGGTGTATGGATAGCCAGGTGTCAGCAGATACTTGAATTCTGGTCCGTGTTCGTGACTTTTGGGTTTGCTTTGGACTTGAAACGCATTCCCAGGAGAAGGGCAGAGCTGCAGGAGCACTTGGCTGCTGTCTTGTGTGGCAGCTGAGGCCTGGAGGTGGTGCCTGAGCCCCTTCAGCTCACAACCAAGCAAGTGCTTGTATCTTCTTGAGTTTGTATGAAGCTTCAAAATCCTCACTCTGCAACTGCTGTGAGCCCTATCTGGGAATTGATCAGGATTTGAGAGCTGTGTCTCAATTGTAGGACTGTGTAGAGCCCTGTATGTCATGTCATGCCCTTAGAGCCCTTAAGCTGGTGCTCCAGGATCATTCAGTCCCTGGAGAAGCTGCTGTGAAGAGGGAGTTACCAGCTCCTCTCTACTCTTCCCTCACTTAGGTGCAGATGGCTGTCGATGTGAAGTTTGTACAGGACACCCTGAAGGGTGACAGTGTCACAGAAATACGGATGAAGTTCATCAGGAGGATTGAAGACAACCTTCCAGCTGGGGAAGAGTGAACCACAGCCCTATCTTGCTGGGGACTGGAGGGACCAGCTGGGTTTGGCCATTAGCTTTCCTCACAGATCCATAGGGATCTCCTGCCCCTGCACACTCAGACTGACTCATTGACTATTTCCGATGTTATTTTATTCTTCTCTCACTTCCATCCTCTGTAGAAGACAATTGTCTGGTTGGTGTTTATTTCCCAGGTTCATTCTGAAGCTTTTTCATCAGGTGATACCCTTTTCCCACCCTCTGGGGGCTTCCTAGACTCAGTTTCCAGCTGTGACCTGGGTTGTGTGGAACAACTGCTCAGGCTGCTCCAGGAGAGCTCCGGTCTCTTCGCATCTGCGTTGGTGTCAGATGGCCAGAATTGGAGACCAAGCTACAAGAGCCCACTGATTCCCTGCTAAACCCTGTCCTTCCTTAAATGAGGTGTTTAAAATCCATTTGGAGATGCGTGTAGTGTTTCTGTAGATCAAACTGGCTTCCTGCACTTGATTCTGAAGTCACTGGCAAATGCAGGCTTGATCCAAAGGGGTGACTGAGGAGAGCTGTTGGAGTGCTGACACCAGGGCAGGGGCTGCTCTGCTCAGGGGGCTGTGGCACCACAGAAATCTGGGAGTCCCATGGCCTTTCCAGTGTCCCTCCCCCAGAAGCCTCACCACTCCCCTCTCAGAAGGGGAGGAGGTCAAACTCCAGTGGAACAGTAGGAACTATTTTACATGGAGAAAGAGTGGCAAAAATGGCATTGGTGCTCCACAGTGGGCACAGCCCAAGGCTGCTTGGGGAGTCACAGAGTGAGAACCAAACTCAGGCTGAGACTTGGGAGGTGTTAAAGACATTTCAGGCTCTGTTCTGCTGTTGGGAATGTAAAGGCTGCATGGTGTGAAGGTGGTGTCGGGGTTTGTTCTCAATGGTGTTCAGGCTACAGCAGAATTTCCCAGTTACTTGGCACTTGTTGCTCTGAAAAATAAATACATGGAGAAGTATTAGATAACAAAAAGCAAGAGATTGGAACATCAGCTTCCTCTGCCACCCAGAGCCAGAGAACACAGTCAGGCATGGGGTTCCCAAATCACTTTACATAGCATGAAGGCACAGCCCCTCGAGGTCTTTGTGAGCTCCAGAATTTGTGTCGGTTGATGCCCGAATGTGAGGTGAGAGGGAGCAACCCACTGCTTGTGCTGCTCTTTTCTGGCTTTTCTGGAGGAATGTGGGGTCATCTGGCACTGGATGGCTTACCCTGTCCCTTTTTTGGCCCCGAAGAGTCCCTTTGGATGCCCCGTGTGACATGTGCCCTGTGAAGGGACAGTGAGTGGCGGTAAGAGCAGTCAGAGGCATGGCGGTGGCCCAGCGGTGGCAGGTGGGTGTTGGTGGCAGAGGTGCCACATGGATACATTGCAGAGCTCAAAACCATCCCTTATTTCTCATTGTTGACCATTCCAAGTCACTTTAAAGCTGCATTTTAGAAGTAATTGCATTAAAAGAATCACAATGTCAATTCTTTGGTCTCCTCTTGCCTGTGTTCTGGTGGTGGGTGCTGGTCGGGAGTGGCAGCAGGGGCTCAACCCCTGCCTGAGGCTGGCAGGGTGACAGTGGTGACAGGGTGCCCAGGGCTGGCAGGGTGATGGCAGCACTGCACCAAGAATTCCTGGCTGCTGGCGGGCCTGGAAGCTGCTGCCAGGAGGAACCTGTCCAGTATTCTACACACGGAGGGACTGGGGGAGACTCTCAGTGTGGCTGGCTTGGGGTCTGTGAATCCACTGTGTGCTCAGTGGCTGGGGCTCTGCCGCCAGCCCGAGGTAGCTGCTGCCGAGCCAAGACTCTCTGTGGGCATTTACAGTGGCAAAAGATCACCTGGAGGGGCATCTGAGCCTCTGCTGCCAGCTCGGTGCTGCTCCATGGCTGGCATCAGCCATGTAGTGCTGCTGCCAGGAGTGTGGAGACAAGGAACAGCCACGGCTGCTCTCCAGGAGCAGTCGATGCTTCCCTTTCTTGTGTAAGTGCTCCCCAGGAGCCCTGCTCTGGTGGGATCTCTGCTCCGTGCTCGTGGGCATTCCCTGCTCTGAGGTCACCCTGCAGTCATGCTTCATCCTGGGCACTGGGTGTCTGGGGCTGTGCTCTGACCTCTGCCAGCCCCAAGGATGGGGAAGTGACAGCTTTTTCAATAAAGTGGTTTTTTTTCCTCTGGAGCTGGTGAGCACCACGTGCTGCCGGCCTGGGCAGGAGTGGGAGGCAGCCAAGGCAGCCCCAAACAGCCCCAATATGCACCTGGCTCCTGAGGCTGTGTCACACAGGGTCTGGGGGGAGTGAGATCCCTTGTCCTCACCCCTGCAGAGTGGATCCTGGACTCCTGCTCCCAGCCCCTTGGGAATTACAGTAATTTGCTGGGGCGACAGGGTCAAAACCAGCCCAGACCTTCTGGAAGAACAAAAAGCAGAAATTGCATTAAGTAAATTAAAACTGTCTACTACTGAGCTGCTTGCTGCAGACAAGGGAGAATATGCAAAAAGCTCTGTTTGAAACCTACTAAATATTACCATGTGCTGTTTATAGGAAACAAATGGGGAAAGGCATCTGCATCAATAAACCCCAACGTGGCTGGGCTTGGACTGAAGCCTTTCCACGGCTCTCGGTTATTGAATACCCGTCGCTTTCATGTGGTGCCAGCCCTGACCCCTGACACATACTGCGGAGGGGAAAGTTGACTTGTGGGAATAATAGACATTCCTAGGGAGCGATTTAACCTGGCAGGAAAAGAGGCGACTTCCAGCCTCTCACATCCCTGCGTGATATTGGAGATGACAATAGCAACAAGTCAAGGGGGGGACGTGGGGCATGGGGCGGGAGCGGTGCCGGAGAGTGACGCTGCAGGACCCCGGTGCCTGGGGTGAGCCCCCCATCCAGCCCCGTGTGCCCTCACCAGCCTGAGCACCCCGTGATGGCATCGGCCACAGCACCGTGTCCCAGCCACGTCCCGTGCTCCCACGGCAGCAGGATGCAAGAGTTTGGTGGAGTGCCTGCAGAGGTGGAAGGAGCTTTCCAGCCCTTGTCCCCTTGCTGCAGGAAAGTGGGACATTGGCTGGTGTCCTGATGAAGCACACTGGCAGGAGCTGAAGGTCAATGTGTGACTCACAGGGTCCAGGGTGAGGGTTTAAACCAGTTCATGTCCTCAGCGTGGGGACAACCTGGCTGCAGCTCCTGGCTGGTGGCGAGCCCCAGCCACGAGCAAGGTGGTCCCGTCTATACTCTCCAGTGGGAAGCAGAGCTCCCAGCCTCACTCCCATCACCCAAAACAGGGTGGGTGACATCTCTGGGCACTGTCCAGACCCCAAAATCCAGCAGTTGCTGAAGGGGCAGCAATGGTGCCGGGAGAGGATCCTGGATGGGATGAGAGAATCTCGCTGGGAAAGAAGTGTTTCCGGGCTAGTGTCCTCATTGCTGGGGTAGCTCCCACAGCTTTCAGCCAGATGTGCTTGGCCAGGGTGCCAGGCACTCGCTGAGGCCGTGCAAAGGATGTTTCACCCACAAGGGCTCGTGCACTGGGGACGGGGCTTGTTGGCAGGGCTGGCACGGTGCCGGTGGTCACAAGCAGCCAAGGTGTGACTGGAGCCAGCAGGTTCAGGTGGGGGTACCAGCCCCTCAGGGGGCTCTGCCCTAAGCTCTGTCCCTAAGCACCTGTCACATCCAGCTGTGGGATACTCGGGGTGTGGGTACCACTCAGGCGAGGATCCAACTCCCCCCAGATGCCCAGCTGTGACGACCTGGCCAACCATGTCCTCATGGGCACTAAATCCACGAGAACATGTGCTTTGGCTGATAATGATCTGGTGAGTGTGGGTGCCTGGATGTTTTTATAACCCTTCTTGGGCCCCTGGGCCGGCTGCAACACGTGTTTGGCTACCCTGGAAGCACAGGCAGCTGACAAAATCCTCTCGCAAGGCACGGCCATGCTGCACCCCCCTGCCCTGGCCCAAATGCAGTTTCCAAAGCTGGGAATGCCTCTGGCAGCAGCGCCGGGTCAGGGCAGCCCTTTGGCGATGCTCCTTGGCACCAGCCCTCCTGCAGCATCCCTTGCCAGGGCGAGGAAGAGGAGGAGGTGTCTGCAGTTCCTCCCTCGGGTCAGGGGACACAGGAGCAGCCCCGGCAGGGCTGGTCGGAGCTGAGCCACATTCTGGTGGCGTTTGGTATTTGGGGTGACGGGAAGGAAGCTCCATTGTTCCTCTTTTATTGTTTTGTGTTTCCGAAGCGGGATCGGCACCCTCCTCCCACGCTCTGCCCGGCTGCGGAGTGGATCCAGCCCTGCGAAAGCCGACGCTGCGCCGGAGGCGGCTGCTGAGTCCTGGACGAAGGGAAAAGCAGAGAGAATCGTCCTTGCTCCAGCACAGACAGGCCACCAGAAGCACGTGCAGGGGTGACGAGTGGCTGCAGCAGGGACACGATTCATCTCAGTGTCCTCCTGGCCCTGGTCAGGTCCGTGCTCCCGGCTCTCCGTGGTGCTTTGTTCCTCTATGTGGCCATTTGAGCAGCGGCAGCTCCCGCCGGCTGTGATGGGAAGGGCTGATCCCGTCGCAGGGAAGGAGGGTGACATGGGCCATGCCACCATTCCAGCCCCATGGGATGACCCAGTGAGGACGCCGGTGCTCTCCCCTAATGGGACAGTCCAGTCCCCCATACCTCATTCCACCCCGCTCCCCCAAACCCCAACGATTCAAACCACAGCACCACTGTCCCACCAGCAGCACCTCCATTCCCCTCTCAAGCCACCCTTGGCTGCTGCTGGTGCAGGATGTGGCACGGGGACACTGTGTCCTGTGGGGCCAGGATCCACCCAGAACTGTGCTGGAGTGCCCGTGGGATGGGAACAGCTCAGGCACCAGCTTTGCACCATAAACACCGAAACCATGAGCTCACTGGAGCCTAGGAACCCCAGGGCAGCAGGGCAGTGCTGCTCCAGCCTTCCTGAATTTCCACAGGAAAATTTCCATTTTCCCAGCTGCAGCCAGGACTCTGAGAGCCCAGCATGCTGGGTTTGCCCAGAGGCAGCTCGGGAAGCTGCTGGTGCTGAGCAGCCTTGGCCCACAACGAGAGCCAGAAACAGGCAGGAATTTCGATGAGAAATGTTTGTTTTCTTTTAAAATAGTTTTAATTGTGGCTTACGAGTAAGGGAGCCTCTGGAATGGTCGCCCTTTCCCTGAGCCTGTGGTGAATGAGGGGTTTGGGGCTGAATTGCTGGCAAAAGCAGATTTGATATAATTTTGTCACTCTATTTCTTATGGTGTAGATAAATCACACCAAGAAAATAGGATTAAAAGCAGTCTACAATGATTTAGGTGGAAATGGGGAGAGAAAAAGGAAGGGAGGACAAAGTCAGGAATGCAAGGAGGTAAGGGACACTCCCAAGCTGAGTCACCAGGCAGAGAGAGGATCCCCTTCCTAAATTTAGCCTCAGATTGGATCAGTGGATTAAGTCTAAAGGATTTACCAACACTTAATCATAACAATACCTCATTAACACAGCAATACCAGCACTTGATCAATTGAATAATTTAACTCGTACAAAATGACTCAAATGGGATTTTCTATAACCATCACTCTAATGGAATTATAAATACAAAGGAGCAACATCCCTAACGTGCACACACATGGACATAAAGAGCCTGCACAAAGGAACAGTCCTGTGAGAAATTCCCCTCGGGTTCAGCAAAATACTCACATGGATGCATCTTCTCAATGGTGAAGGGTAAAGCCCCGTGGGGTGGGAGGTATCAGCCCAGGCTCCATCATCATCACTGGTCCCCTGGGTATCACAGACAGGATGAGCTCCAAGAGGAATTCTGCTCTGAGGGAGATCCTGGCACAGCTGCTGCAGCCCAGGAGAGCTCAAAGGGTGTCACTCAGGACCACGGGTTACAGGATTGTGAGATGACTGACTCAGGCATGAGTGAATTCCCATCCTAGCCACAATCCCAGTTGGTAGCTGTGGGAATTTTCCTCGAAGTGTCCAATAACTAAAACACCATTCCACTCAGGGTGTTTTTTCAGCAGAAAAATAAAGTTTTGAGGCTGTTGGTGAGAGAAAACAGGAGCTCCTGAGAGACCAGGAATTCTGGGAACAGAGTGGGTTTCTGATCAGCTCAAGGGGAGCCACCTGCCCAGAAAACATTAATTAGAGACCTAATGAGCCAGGCTGTCCCTGATCCCATCCCCAACCCCATCCTGTCCCTGCCATGGCAAGTGGCTCACCACAAGCAGGACTGAACCAGATGCCTGGATGGCCAGGGATGGCTGCAGTCAAGACTTCCAAACAGTTCCATTAATAGAAAAAAGAGAAAACAATTTGAAAATTTAAAACCAATCCCCTCCCTGAAAGAAGTGCAGCCCCAAGACGTTCCTTGCAGCCCCAGGATCCTGTTGGCTTCTCCCTGCCCGTCACACAGACACAGGAGCTGACTCGGGGAAAGTGCTCGCCAGAACAATGTCTCTTTTTACAGCAAAAAAATATTGATTTTATTTTAATTGGTGCTAGCGCTGACATCCAAGAGCTCAGGGAGAAGTTGCCAGGCGCTGGGCTGGCTCTGCCCTGGGCTGTGGCTCCTTGTCCCTGTCCCATGGCAGGCACAGAGCCCCCCACAGCTGCCCGCGTGCCCCGGCTGGAGCCAGCGACCGCCCGAGGCTGGGACCAGCATTGTGGCCTCTTGCCCAAGCTCTCGGCCAGGGCTGTCACTGCTCCCCAGGCCCCGCAGCGCCGGGCCATTGCTGGGAAGGCTCTTGAGCAAGATGCCACCGAGGAGCTGGAGGGTGTTCCCTGCCAAGGGGAGAAATCCAGCGGCTTCCTCGAGCATGGAACGCTGAAATGACCTGGTGGGACCTCTGCTTGCCCCGTGCTGAGGAGCCTGGAGGGGACAGAAAGGCAATGGGGCTGCCTGGCCTCCTGCATGCCCCCAGCCTGCCCCACTCCCACATCCCCTGAGCATCCCTCTACTCCAGGGTTCAGCATCCCTCTGTCCCACACTCCTGCATCCCCCAGGCTCCCACATCCCGGCCGGGCAGGGCACGGAGCACTGTGCTGTGGGTGCTGGCTGGCTGGGAGCCGGGGATCCGAGCGTTAACCGGGACATTCCGGGGAGCAGAGCCCCAGGAATGAGGAAGCCGGAGCGGGCACTGTAGTGCAAAGGGCTTGGCACGGGCTGTGGAAAATGGAGGCCTAGAGAAATGTGACAGCAGGCTGGCCTGGCCGGCAGTACCACACAGGCATAGTTAAGCCTTCAAGCCTGCCATTGTTCTCCCCTAATTATTCCCACTCCCTGAGTATTACACCCCATAATTCAGGAAAGCTGAGTAATGGAAGAAACAACAGCAATTTTAATCTCTCAGTACCGGTGGTCTCCACCAAAAAAATGCTTTCAAGAGCTCTGCGGTTGCGACTTCCTTGGTTTGGTGGGCAGTGCAGGGGAGGCGGAGCACGGCCACCGGCCTGTGGGTGCTCGGCTGAGACTGGGGGCAAGGAGGCCAGCAGGGATGGGACCAGGACCTTGCTCCAGGTGACGGGAGGTGATGGGAGAGGAACATGCTGGATGCTGGGAGCATCCTCATCGGGCATGAGCCCCAAGCCGGCAGCTGGGCTGGCACTGGGGTGATTCCAGCTGGGGGGCAGCCCCTTGTCCCCTGCACAGGGGGACCTGGTGTCCTCGGTGGGGAGGACCAGAGCTGGGCAAGGCACTCTCACTGCCAACACTGTATCTTCTGTTCTCGACTAAACCACACAGAACTGGGCATCAGGTTTTGGTCAAAACATGTTTTCCTTCCTGGGAACTGGCTTTCAGGAAAGGAAATTCTGAACTCCTTAGAAATGCTCTTGCTTTTTGACAAAAGCCACCGCGGGTTTGTTCGCTAAGGAGCAAGCTCTGGGTAAACACATTCCTGCATGGAACGAGACCAGGAGACAGCACTGGTAGCACCAGGGTGATCTGGAGGCCCCCACATGGGCAGGAGGAACCCCTAGAGCAGCCTGTGCCCCTCTGCCCACTCCAGCACCCCTGGGTGAGTCCAAGCACCTGCACTGTCTCACCAGCCGTGTTCCCACTGTGGCTCTGAGCATGAGTAATGGGCTTGGTGGGTCAAAATGAGCCTTTGTCTGATTAAGCATCACCTGCTCATCAGATCTTGGGGAGCAGAAGAGGACGATGGGCAGCAGAGCCCTCAAGGGGGCCAGAACAGATGCACCGAGCTGGGACCAGGCATCTCTAGGGAACAACTCGAGGCCAGGGTGTCTGCCAGCCTTCAACTATCCTTCCGTCCTTCCATCCCTCCATCCCTCCCTCCTCAGCTCTGAGATGCAGAAAAAGCACCAAAATAAACGCAGGTCTGCCCTGCCCCAGCTTCCTGTAGGCACAGCGCTCACCTGCTGTAAACTACCATGACCAGCTTCCCTCCTCTTGGAAGTTTTGGCAACAGCAATGCTCACTGAAATAGTGAAGTCACAGAGCCAGGCAGGGACCTGACACACTGAGGAGCCCATCAGGGCCACGCAGGGATTGTGCTGGAGCTGAAGGGACAAAGCCAGTGGTTTTGAGACACAGTTCAGAATCACCTCTCAGCAGCTGAGCTGAAGTTTGGCTGCAGGGTGCTCCAGTCTCCGTTACATTTAGCAAAACAATGGGAGGTCACATCCCTCACCCCAGGTACAAGCTGGGGCAATGCCCCTGCCACTCTGGGAGCCACATGACCGGCCACTAGCCCTAGGGGACAGATCACCCCACTGCCAAACCTTAGGGCTGACCCTAATGACAGGCAGCTCAACCTGCCGTGTCCCCGAGCGCTGCCCCGTGGCACATCCCCCCAGCCCCGAGGTGACGGAGCAGGGCAGGCGGGGTGGGGCGGGCTGGCCCAAGGTGACGGTGGCGGTGAGCGCTGCGTCTGTGTGGTCTGAGCCATCTGGATGCACTTAGAGCAATACTGCAGCAATTGCGGAAAGATCAAAACTCTTCAGGCCAACCTTGATTCCCGGTGCATTTTTTGCATTTTTGAGGACTCGAGTCTATAATCTGACAGCGGGAGGGGCGTTGCCTGCACAGCCCTGCAGCCCTCCTCACGGTGCTGCCAGATTCTGGGAGTGATGCCTGGGCTGCCCCGGCACCGCTGCAGGATCCCTGGGATCCTGGGAATGCCCCTGACGAAATGGTGTTGGGTTCTTTGTCTGTACCCAGCACTCAGAGCAGGCACTGCTTCTGCTGGGGGGTCAAATCCCTGAGCAGGGCCCTGCTGAGATCCTGCTGCACCCCAGGGCTCCTGCTCACAGTGACAGGAGGGGGCATTCCAGGTGTCCCCACCCCTGGGGGCAGGGGAGATGCCCAGAAGCAAATGAAGCCACACCTAGCCTAGGGAACAACACAGTCCCATGCACCCCCACCTCCCTCCTGGGGCTTCTCATCCCCTCTGAAGTTCAGATGGGGAAACTTGTCCCAGCACCCAACATGGGGCATAAGGGCTTGGAGATTGTGACAGCTGTGGTTGGCTTATGCTGTGCTGCTGTCACCTCACTGCTGTGCCTGGGAACGTCCTGGTGACAGCCATGGCTGGGGAGTGGCTTGGGCACTGGTACTGTACTGGACACACTGGAGCTCCACTGTCACCTCTGAAACAGAGGATCCCCTGCAGCCCGTGATGAAAACCATGGTGAGGCAGGTTGTGTCCCTGCAGCCTGTGGCACTGCAGCACTGTGGCAGCATGGCCCTCAACAGCAGCTCCTCTGAGAGGTGGCAGCCCTGCTAATTAATCATTAGCTCAGCCCTTACACCCCTCCAGGGCAATGGGGAGGGCACAGGGAAGGAAGAGAGGGTGCAAAGCTGTCGGAGGGGGCACAGAGGTGTCAGAGGGGGCACAGGGGCAGCAGGTCCTGCTCCCATGCCAGTCCTGCCCGTGCTGACTGACTGGTTCAGTCATTAGCAGGAGTGGGGCTGTTTGGCTTTTCCCTTCTCCTCCTGGAAAGGGGCCACTTACTGTTTTACAACTAAAATAACAAATTATTTCATAGAGGTTGGAGCTGCCGGGAGCTCTTGGGCCATGGTGCTGCACTGGGGCAGCCAGACCCCCAGGCCCCCTCCCTGGTGCTGGCACAAGCCATGTCCCAGGGTCCCCAAAATGGGCCCAGGTGGAGAACACAGCTCCCACCAGCGTGGACAAAGGGGGCACGGGGGATGGAGAATGAGAAAAGGGATCAGCAGGGCAACATCTGTCATGTCCTCATGATTGTCTGTCCCTGGCGATGCTCATCCCTCCATGGGGACACCATCCCTTGGTGGTGCCCAGGGACCGTCAGCCCTGCCTTCAGCTCTCCAGAGGGCACAGATTCTGTGCAGCACTGGGGCTGCAGCAGCCCCAGCCCCCCAGGATGGCATCTGCATCCTGTGGCAATGCCACATCCCAAGCATTTGGCTTCCTCTGGGAAAGGGATGCTGAACTGTGCCCCTGTTTCCTCTCCCGGGGAAGGCGATGGGAACCAGCCCTGGTGCCCGCTCCCTGCCCTCCCCTCTGGAGCTGCTCACGCACTGTCTGGCCCTGCAGACGGATCTCAGAGTGCTGCAGGATGCAGCACCCACCAGACAGGGCCCCCCACACCCCCTCCCCAGAGCGACCTGCTGACAGCCCCAACAATAGTGCAGCTGATAAAACCCTACAGCCACACTTGCCCTTCCCTTCCCTGCCCTGCCCGTGCCCACTGCGGCGCCAGTGCCATCCTGGTGCTGGGGAATGGATGGGGGCTGGAGGACCTGAGCTGGGGGTGCCAGGAGCTTGGAGCCTGCTGAGACCTGGGCTGATGTCTCTGCTCTGTCAGCCTGACCTCCTCAGAGAATGACCCCCATAAAATGAAGCAGCAGCTGTTAGGTGGATAATAAAATGTTTTCGGTTTTTTTTCTGTTTTACAACTAGTTTACTGCCTAAATTTTCAGCAGCTCAGCAGAGCACCAGGACAGCAAACTTCCTCTGTGTGCTCTGGGCAGGTCCCAGACAGGCTGTAGGACCCTGCCCTCATCCCATGGGATGGGTGCCCAGTACTCATGGGAGCACCCACTCCACCACCAGTGCAGGAATGGCACAGGGAGGAAGGATACAAACCGGGAGGGTGACAGCACCTGGGCGAGCCTGCTCCTGACAGTCCCTTTCTTGAACCAGCTCCTTTCAGAGACAGCTGGGTGCCGTGGGGTCACCCCAGCTCGGGATTGGAGCAGCCTCCAGGACCCAGGGACTCCATTCATCCACAACTCTGGAGGCAGATTTACTAGCTCATAGCCAGGGGTGTTTATGGTGGGCTGGAATGTGCGTCCCCAGCACGTGATGAATTTACAACGTGCCAACGAGTGGATTTATTCCAACCCCACTGTCAGTGAATTAATCACAGCAGCCACGGGAAGGCTGGAGGTGCAGGTGGGGACAGATGCCCGGAGAGGGAGGTGGTGGGGGCACATGGGGGCATCACAGGGACGGTCCTGCCTCTGGCTGTGTTGAGCCGCTATGAGCTCCCGGGCTGCCGCATCCCCTCCAGCACTCCTGGGAAGAGCCAGGAGCCTCCAGGGCTGCCCTGGGGAGAGATTTAAACTTCAGCTTCCAATTCCACGTGCCATTTCCAACAGAGGTCCAGGGGCCGCCAGCTACCACCTGGGCTGGTGCTCTGCAGACAAGGGAGCCCTGGAAACCGTAGGTGAGTGCAGTTTTTCCATGTGTATGTATATAGGAGCAGAGTCAGCTGCCAAAGTAAATACAACCCTTCCCTTTCCAAAAATGTCCTCCAGGAATTGTAAAGGATCCTGGAGCAAGAATTCTGTCTCAGATCCTTTTTGCTTTCTATTGGGGGAAGTGTATAAACTCGCTCCGATTCAGCCCAAGCAAAGGCAACGTGAGAGTGTTTTTTTATGGCATGCACCAAAGGTGCTGGGAGCCGGAGCCACCATGTGTACCCCGGGCAGGGCTCACGCAGGAAAACAATCCCAGTAAAGAGCTTTACAGCCACCGAGGAATGTGGAACCTCCACCAGCCCGGCCGAGCCTTGCAAAGCTAATTGCTTTGGGATTTGCTCTTTGGGGGGGTTGAGTCTCCATGGTTGCTGCCTCAAAGGGTCCCAGCTGCCCTTGCGATTCATTAGGATGCTGAGCGGGGAACTGGAGATGCTTTTAGGAGGCTGCAGAGTTGTGGGGTAAGGGAAGGAGTCCTGCGGTTCCCAGCTGCAGCCCTGCCTTCTCCCGTTACAGCCAGGGACCCTTCCTGCCCCGGCGGGGTCTGCGATGGGAGCCGGAGATGGCAGTGGTGGCCCCACAGCTGCTGAGCCAGCCGCTGTCCCTGACCCCAGAGGGACCATTCCCTTCAGTCTGACCCAGAGGGTCCCATCCCAGGCTGATCCCTCAGGAAGAAACACAGGGATGTTTTCCGAGGCTGATGCATCCTCGTGTCTCCCAGGGTAAGGGCTGCAGTGGCTGATCGTGGCGTGGTGCTGCACCCGCGGCCGCCGCAGCCCGTCCCCCCAGGCCCCGGCTGCTCGCGTGTTTTCTTAACTGATCTTTTCTTGCTCATTTAAGTGACTTTGGAAAATGGGATTTTGGCTCTTAAATCGTTCAGGGGCTTTTGAAAATTTGACTCTAAATACTTTCCGAAGTGCATTTGTATGAAGTAATTCTCTCCAACCTCCCACAGTGGTAGTCAGATTGCATTTAATCCATCACTGAATGTTCCCGAAGGCTGGGATCTGGCACCATGCTGCACACGGAGCCGTGGCTCACCCCGCACTGTGCTGACACTGCTGCTCCCTGCCTGGTGTCCTCCTGCCTGGGCCACCTCTCACCTGCATGTCACTGCTGGCACAACTGGGGCGATGCCCCCCGCCCCTTATCTGCCCTTGTCGTGCCAGTACCCTGAGTGGGCACAGCAGCACACCCCAGCTCTGCTCGGCACTGCCAGCCCGGCTCCTGGCCCCCTCCCATCCCCATGGCACATTTTCCCACTGAGCACCAAGGGCTGGTTTTCCGAGCACAATTATCCGTCTTTGTGGAAACATGGAAACTGTATTCCAATGCACGGGGCTGATTCGATTATGTCCGTGACCCACTGAAATTAAGTTAAGGCATTTTTCAGCCCTAGATTGAATTATGTCTCCTCCCTCTCTCGTGTTCCTCCTGTGTGGAGCAGCTGGATGGCTGGGATGGGGATTTGGGGAGGCAGCGAGCCTGGGACCCTGAGGTGCAGCAGTGCCCAGGGCTGCTGTGGCACTGGAGCTCTCACTGGTTCACGTGTGGCCCTGGCATGGCCAGTGCAATGCTGGGGACACCGTGGAGCCCTGGCACAGCAGTGAGTGCAGAGCTGCCAGGAGATACAGGCAGCAGAGCCACTAAATCCCCCTCTAAGCCCGGCTTCCCTCTCCCACTGGGAAAGAGAGACATCAGCAGTGGCTCAGCACAGCGCTGAGAGGTATCAGTTGTTTAGCTCAAATAAATACATTTTAAGTAGGATGAATTACTCAGAGTTATGGCACTGGGTGAGTTGGGATGTGGTTCTCTTTCCTTGCTCAGCACAAGGAGCCAGGATTGCTGTGGCCTCAGGCTGCGAGATGTGAGCTCACACCTTTTGGGATGGAATAGAGTTAATTTCATAGTAATTTTCCCAACAACTGGTACAGACCTGGGTTTTGCCTTTAGTATAAGAATATTGATAACACACTGATGAGTCAGGTGTTGCTTGGCAATGTTTATTCAAGTCCTTCATATTTTTCAGTTCCTTGTTCTCTGCCAGTGAGCAGGTGCACCAGCACCCAAACCAGAGGATCAGGGGGCTGCAGTCAGAAGCAGCTGTAACTCCACAAGATATAAAAGAAAAGAAAGAACCCAGTGAAGGATTAGGAGACCCCAGAGCAAAAATGACCATTGCTGGGCAGCAGGAAGAAGCCTGTGCATGGCCAGGGGCAGCCAGAGTGGCACAGCACAGCCAAGGTGGCATGGCCAGGGTGCCATGGCTGCACTCCAGGCTCCATCCTGGTGAAGGGACAGGCCTGGGGAGGAACGAGCCAGCACAGGAGCGATGACAGGCGGCAGAGGCCAGCACAGAGTGAGGCTGCAGCCGATGGTTTGCTCTGTGGGACAGAGGAATGTCTGTGCTGGCAAATGAGCCTCTGAGCAGAGGAAATGCTTTGCCAGTGAGAGCTCTGGTTCATTTCTGCGGGAGCTGCCGTGCCAGTGGAGGCCCCTCCATGCCCTGCCCTGTGCCCGGGTGCGGCAGGTGGGACAAGGAGAGCCGATACTGCCGGAACACTGTGCTCGTGGTGCTGGGGTGGTGGCAGAGCTGTTGCTGCCAGCAGCCATCCCGCTGGGGCTGCGGTCCCCGAGCAGTCACCATGTGCCGTGGTTCAGCCGGGCTCAGCCCTGACCTGGAGCAGCCTTGGGGCTGCTCTGCCCTGCTCAGGGCACGGAGGGGACCCCAGTCCCGTCCGCCCACGCAGGGCACAGCACATCAGCATTCCTGGGAGCAGGGTCCGGCCCCACGGCGGCTGCTCTCCGGGGGAAGGCATTGAGGGGGGATTAGCTGCCTGATGCCCCCCTTGCTCAGGCGCTTAATACAGAAAACAAACACCCTTGTGCACCCAGCGGCCTCCATCCCGACGGGCTTTCTCCGTGCCCGTTGCCTGAGCAACCCTAATCTGCCTCCCGGGGCACACCGGGGCCCCGCACCCCCGCACCCATGCACCCCGGCAGCTGCGGCAGTGCCGGCGGTGTCCCGGCTGTGCCAGGCACGCGGCTGCCAGCGGGACGCCGCGGCTCCTCCGCCTTGGGCATGGGCAGCACACGGTGGCTGGGAAAGGCGGGAGGTGAGGGCTGCAGGCACCCCCTTCTCCTGGGATTTAGGGCACCTCTGTCCTGCTGTGTGATTTAAAACTGTGCCAAGACACGAGGCAGCAGGACCCGGCTGCACTGGCATCACATTTCCAAACTGTTCTGCCCAGGGCAACAGGATTTTCAGGATGGCAAAGTTCCCCCACCACAGAAACGGGGATCATCTCCTGCTGCAGCCCTGTGTCCGCAAAGGAAGTGGGTGATGGTTTTGGGTGAGCATGGGGACAACACTGCTCCAGCCCTGGGCTGCCGAACGGGCCAAGAAGGGGAAAGAAGGTTGGACCCCATTGCGCCCCATCCCAGGGGCAGGCAGCAGCCAGTCCTGGGGGCTCTGCAGATGGAGGGAGCTCTTTTCCCACCCTGTGGCTGCTATTGCTGGCATCAGCATCCCCGGGGCACAGGACATCCCTGCTCCGGGAAAGTCTGGCGTGTTTGGGGGAGGCCGTGCCCACGGGCCCCCTGTCCCGCGTGGGATGGTGAGGAGGGGCGGGGGGGCGGGGGCAGGGGCCGCGCTCTCGGGGGGTGCGGTGCGCGCAGTCTCCCTCCTGCTCCGGGGGAACGAGCAGCGCGGTCGGGCTGGGACCGCCAAGGGGAGAGAGGAAAAAAGAGGGAAAAGAGAGAAATCGCAGCAGCCGCCCCGGCGCGGCCCCGGTCCGCACCTTTGGTNCCCGCCAGCGGCCGCCCGTGCCCGCCGCTCCGCTCCGCTCCGCCGCGCCGAGGGGAGGTGAGGTAAGGTCCGCGCCGCTCCGCCGGGATGGGCTCAGGGCTCCGCCGCTCCCGGTCCCGCTCCTGGTCCCGCTCGCCTGCGCATCCCGCGGGTTGCGCCGGGCTCGGGCGGGAGTTGATCCCGTGGATTTCCCAGTCACGAGTCCCGCTGTTGTGGTGCCTTTTCCCCGAGGAACGCTCCAGCCACCCCTCATCAGGCAGGTCTGAGCCCGCTTTCCTCTACTTTACCTTTTCTCATCCTTTCTCCCTCCTCTGACCCACCTCGGCCACGTCCGGTTCCCAGGGAATCCTCCCCAGAGCCTCTCCCGTCTCCCAATGCCCAGCCCTTTCTTTCTGCTGTTAGGAAATATGTCTGTGAGAACAAAAGTGTTTTGGGGAAAGTGCCGTGACCTTTGGGACAGCCACTGCTGGCACTCACTGCTCCAGCCCTGCCTGGAGTCTTGCCCCCTCCCGCAACTCCCAACATCTGCACCCGGGTACCGGCACCATTCCCAGGTACTGGTGCTGTGGCACCCTCCAAAAAAACCTTGGGAAACAGAAGATGCTTATTTTTTTTAAGCATGTTGCTGTTAATTGGCTCCTGAGCTACCAGGTTCTCCAGCTTTGAACATTCCCAATAAGCCAGGAAAGATCCCCCCTGTACGGTAGCCCCAGGCCAGGCAATAACCTACCGGAGATATTTCTCATCTATGGGCAGCTTTGCTATAAGGAACATGTTTAATAAATCATAAGGCCGGTGAATTCCTGGGATTTTTATTGCTTCTGTAAAAATGCAGTTTTGATCCGTCTGCGAGGGATACTGGGAAACAAAGCGGCTCCTTTCAGAGCCGGATCCTACGAATTTAGGACACAGACCTGGCAGCAGGGCTGGTGGCTGTGAGCCCCCTGGGCAGGGGCAGTGACGTGGTGGGGCACAGGGGCTGTCCTGTCCCTGCACTTTTAGGGACCAACGTAACCCAGGTGCCTGAAGCCCCATCTTGGCTTTCCTTACTCCACTGGGGCTCTGGACACAACCGCGTGTGTGGAGCCGAGGCAGCAATGCCAGGGGAAACATCACAGCTGGAAATGCAGCGGGGCTGCACCAGGCTTCCAGTTACATATTTTTTCCTTGCCCTGCTGTCCAAAGGGAAGAGAAGCAGCAAAACCCAAACTGCTAAAAAATGGGAGAGGTTCTTGCAGGAAGACTCGCCTGGTTTCCGTCAGCCCAGCTGACCCAATCTCCCAGCAGTGGGGCGGTGGATTGTCAGATTGGGCAGAGGAATGGCAATAAAGCAATTTTCTTTGCCTGTTCCAATCTGAAAACTGGGGTTTAGAAGCAGGACCAGAGGTGAAATGCAAACAGCACACAGAGATGTGAATCCAGCAGCTGTCAGGGGCTCATTGGGATTTCGGAAACCACGAGTGCTGTGGCCAGGGCAGTTGGTTGTGGGTTGAAATAGGTGGTGAAGGCTCTGCCCCACTGCACTGGGTCAAACTGAGAGGCCAGGCTGCCCTTGTCCAAGGAGGCAGCAGTTTGGTGATCGGGATTTGTCCCGTCTCCTGCCATGCCTTTGTTTTAGGCTGTGCAGAGCCCGGCCATAGAGGCGGGGAGGGAGCGTTTCTTTGTACAGGGAAGCATTTAAATTCTTTGCAGTGATTCATATATTCCATTCATATGAAACACAGTCCTGCCGAGTGTGAATGGGGACTGCGGGGGGATTTTTTTAAGGCAATAAGCCCTAGAAGTGTCAAAAGTTATTCACACCTTGGTGAAATCAAGGATATTTCTGTCCGTGGCTCTTGGCAGGGGCTCAGCACAGCTCGCCTTGCATTGGGTTTTCGGTTTCCCACTTGGATATGGAGCAGGGGGAGCATAGGGGCAGCGCTCCCATTCCCTGTGCCCAGTGCTGGAAGATTTGCTGGCGCCAGAGGGGCCCAGCATGGGCTGTGCCCGGGGGTCACAGCTCAGAGCCCCTGGGGTCACACACCCAGAAAGCCCCAGGGCTGCTGAGCAGCCACCTCTCAGTGAGCCCATGGCTGGGCAAGGTGTTGTCCCTCAGGTGATGGTCACCAAGGCTGTGACCATAGCTACAGACCAGCTGTCCCCATTGGAGCGGAGCCTGCCCTGTTTGCCCTCAGCACAGGGCACAGGAGCACCCCAGAGAGGGGCTTTTTTGGGGGGTGCTGGGACCTTGGTGAGGGGGTCCTGGGGTCAGGCATGACCCCGGGGTCACTGACCTGCTCTGGGGGGCTGCCAAGTCCCTGTTGAGGAGTGCTAGTTTGAAGGGAATCAAGTGGAGTGGTTGGGGTCCAAGATATGGGGGCATCACCCCGATGCCACTAAGTGCCCCAGGTGTAGGGGCAGCACACGCGAGGAGCTCTTGCCTCTGCCAGGCACTCCAGGGTGCTTTGAACCACTGTAAATCCTCTCCGAAGGAACTGGGAAGACAGTTTTATGGCTGCTGGGGAGGCAGATTAGCAGGGTGTTGTTTTCAGTGCTGATCCATCACGGGACGCCGGCGCTGCGTGGTGCATCCAAGTGCTCGGCTGCTGGCGGGCGGTGCAGCCTCCCCAGGGAAGGTGGAGATGAAACCGCCTGGTCTTAATGCTCTGTCTGCTCTCTAGATCTGTGATGTGAGGGACAAAACCTCCTCCACGGGCCCTGGGCGCCATGGCCGGCAGTGGCCGGGCTCCTCACGCTCCGCGACAACGGCAGATCAAGGGGATTTGGGCAGTGGCACCTGCAAAAGGCATTAACCCGGTGGGGAGGGCGTGGGGCCGGTCCCGCCTGTCCCCACACACCCCTCTGACATTCTCTCCTATTTCATCTTGTCCATAGCCCAGGAAGGAGCAGAGTTTCCATTCCTCTGCACTAAAGAAAATATCTGTGACAATAAAATCTCATAGTTCAGAAGAGGGAGGGATAAAAGGACACCAAATTGCATTTGTCTTCCCCTAGTTTCTCAATCCCACATTTTTCCCTCTGGGAGAGGGTGCAGGTCATTGATTCTGTTGGGCATGTGCTCAACTCTGAGCATCTCCAGTCCCCTATGCACTTTGTCACAGCTAATTAGAGAGGGTAATTAACTGCCTTAGCGGGAGGTGGGGGGGGATGGACATTGACACATGCCCATTCCTTCTTTTGCACTCAGAGGTTCCCTGTGCTGGACATTTGGAGAGCAGGGCAGGGTGCTGTCGGAACCTGGCTGTGTTCTGCAGTAATCCAGTGGGACTGGGGCCCTCAGGGTGGCTGGTGAGGCAGGGGTGACACCCCACACCGCCAGCCCCTCAGCTCTCCCCTCCTGCTCAGCGCTCAGCTGCACGTTGCTTCCCTGCGTTGGCGACTTGGACGCCGGCACAGACATAATAAACCTCTTTTCCTTTTCCCCCTGTCACCGGAGCCGTTCCTGAGTCACATCCCTGGCCGCCTGGCTCTTCCCCAGGGCTGTCTGCTCTGGCTGCATAACCCTGCACATCGGCTGCAGACTTCAAAGCGAAGGGATCCATCCCGGCCGGGAAGGGCTGGAGGGATGGCAGCGCTCCGGGAAACATCTGCACGGGGCCGGGGAGGTGCAGGGGCTGGCGTGGCTGGTGGGATGTGATGTTCTGCTCCCCAAAAGCCTTGCTCACCCTTGGGCATTGCTTGTCTGCCCCAAATAGCTGCAGGAGCTGGATTCTTCACCAAAGCCACATTTCTCCCATGTTCTTGCAAGAGCATCCCAGGAGCAGGGACCCCACAGCTCCTGATGGCTGCTGCCTCGCTGCAGTGCTCCTGAGCTTGGTTGGGGGCTGCAGGTGGAAGATGGGTCCCACCAAAAATGGGATGAGATTAAAAAGGAGCCCAAGGTGTCAGTGTGAGGGTGTCTGCTGTCCCCTCAGCCCAGTGGCCATAGACTGGTCCCATGGCCTCTGGCCTCAGTGTCAGACGAGTTCACGGAGCGAAGCTCCAGATCACAGGCAGCAACTGCAGCCAAAATCTGCAGAGCAGCCAGGCCTGGTCTCTGTGACCTTCTCTGGGGCTGAGCCTGTCCCGCTGGACCATCTGGAGATATTTGTCCTCAGAGGCTCTTCCAGGAGCCTCCATCCAGGACAGGGCTTGGCAGGGAGAGGTCAGGGAGGAGGACAACGACTTCAATGTCCACCTGCTGTGGATGCAGTGGCCAACACAATGCCTTGCCCAGCTTGGCTGTTTTGCACCAAAAACCTAAGTCCTTATTTCTTGCAGCACTCCCAACTCAAGTTCTGCCTTCCCCAGGCAGGATGTGGCCCCAGAAATTGCCCCAAACCAGCAGATTTCTGCAAACCTGCTGCACACCGGAGCAGCGTGGCAATGCTGGACCCCTGGGACCTCGCAGTGCTCCTGTGCCTGCCCCACAGAGCTCTGGCTGTCGCTGAGAGCCTCTTTATTGTTCTGGCAGAGGGTTTTGTTTCACTGCTGCCTTCCAAGTTCCCAGGGATCTAAATTCTAAAGCAGGGTCTTGTAAAGAGCCCTGTCCAGATGGGCGAGATGATATTGCCGTATCAGATGAGAACTATCCCTGTCTTTATCCACAGACAATGCAGCAGCGGGAGCAAACAAGGATAGAGCCTTTCTTCAGAGGCACATTAGCCAAATAAGAGCCTTCACTTTGTTTTGTGCCGAAACCTACGGCCTTGAGGCCAGACCACCTCAGGGAACTGCCCCGATCCCTGCAGCCACATGAGGATTTACCCCTTTCCCCATGCCCAGTTTCCTGGCAGGGCAGAGCTGCAGGTCCTGCCCATCTTCTTGCTGGGGTGTTCCCTGTCCTGTCCCTGCTGTCTGTCGGAATGCTGTCCATGCCCCCAGGGCTGGGAAGATCTCTGCAGTGCTGCAGGGATTGGGCAGCACTCAGGGACTTCTGTCCTTGGATACCAGAAGGTGGAAAATGCTTTGGTTGTGCCCCATCATTGTGGGATAATTGAACCCACTCAGACAGGAGTCAGGGCTGCGCAGAGCAGCCAAGGCTGCTCCGTGCACTCGCTTGTGGTGATGCACAAACCCTGTGGCCAATTCACCTGCTTTCAGATTTCATTACAAGACCCAGAATTCAGCCCAGGTTTGTTTTAAGAAGTTACCAGAGGCTGAGAGAGCCTGGGACTGATTTATGGCTTCCCATCAAAATCATGTGGTTTCACCACGAAACTTGGAAGCTCTGGCTGCATTTTTCCTTTGGAGATTTTGGCTTCACTCCAGGGCCGAGAGTGTGAATCCAGGGTGTGCATCAGGGCTGGAGCATTCGGGTGCTGCGACTGAAATGGAGGAGATACGGATCACCACAAGGAGAATATTTAATGTCAGGACAACACAGCCATCGTTCTCAGGGAAGCACCGATAAGGCAGCGGGAGGCTTGGCACAGCACAGAGCTGCAGCAGGTCCTTTGCTCTCACTGTAGCTTTCATTTCAACACTCAACACTTATCACCCTCACATCCTGCTCCGTGTCAGCGGCCGGAGCAGCATCTCCTGAGCTGCTGCGTCCAGGCAGGCTGGGAAGTTCCACTGCCCTCCCTGAAGCCCTGCTCTGGACTCACAGGGTGAGCTGCCAGTGCCCACTGGGGTTAAATATGTGGGCTTTTGCCAGAGAGGCATATTTCCAGCCTCAAACATGCATTGTCAATGACTGCAGAAAGGTATTTCTCACTGCTCCGTGTGCTGTGAGCCAGCGGACAAGAACAAGACGACTTTTATTGCTATTTCTTCATATTTCCTGATATTGCCAGTCTGGCACTCACAACCCACAGGCAGATCCTGACCTGGGCCTGGGTTTGGATTACAGTGGCGATACCTTTGTCTTTGCATTGCCTTTAATTTCAGATGCTTTTGGCCCCGTAGGACTGAGCTGATAACCCTGGAGAGCAGAGCCCACACCCCAAGGGTGGGCAGCCTGGGTCAAGGGCAGATCCCAAACCAGGCCTGTGCCCAGGCACTGCAAGTACACAGAATCATTAAGGTTGGAAAATCCCTTCAAGATCATCAAGTCCAACCTTCAGCCAAATACCCCATGCCCACTAAGCCGTGCTGTGAAGTGCCACGTCTGTTTCTTGAACGCTTCCAGGGATTCTGACTCCATCACATCCCTGGGGATCCTGTTCCGCAGTTGGAGCTGGGCCAACCCCGTGCCCCTCACAGCAGCTCAAGGACCCCAAACCCCAGTGATTGCCATGGGCCCACAGACCCCTGAGGGTCACACTGTGGGGGTCTCAGCATCTGGCTCATGGCAGTGCACGGACAGAGGAAAAGAGCATTGTGTTACATAAATAACAAGGTCAAGGCCCTGCGAGCTGCTCCTGCTGCGCGCGAGCGCCGCGTCCTGCCGAGCATCCCCCGGCGCGGGGGCCAGCGGGACAGCAGAGCCGCTTCAGGGCTTGGGTGCCTTTATGGTTTTAATTTAGTGGCTTTTTAAAGCCAAGATGAAAGGGAGAGCCGGGCAGGGCCGCAGCAGTTCCTCTGTCTGCATCCAGAGGAAGCCGGTGGGGCCGTGCCGAGCACCAGTGGCTCCGTGCCCGCTTCCCGATGCTCCGCTTGCTCCTTCCCACCGCCGGCACAGACACGTCCGCACCACGAACGGACCCTGTCCGTGCCAACACTGCGCCGTGCTGGGAAGTGTCAGCTCATGTGGCAGTGTGAGTGACCCTTCAAGGCCTGGTGTGGGACACTCAGGTGTCCGGCACTGCTCCGACAGCCTGGCACAGTTGGTGCTGGTGGTCTTTTCCATTACACCTCCCATAGCCATCCATTAAAGACCACACGTGATATCATTGCCAGCCATCAGCTACGGGCCAGGACAAGACCCCAGCGCTTCTCGAGCAGCCATAAATTGAGCTGTACAAGGAGTCTGTAATTATTTTATGCCAAGCCTGGTATTTTCCTCCCCCCAGGGAGGCACTAGAGCGAACAAGAGCAGGCCCGTGCCAAACCATGCCCAGGCAGTGCTTTTATGAAATCTTGGGTTCGTCAGAATTAATTTCATTTAAAACATTCTTCTCGTTTTTCATAAAGCACAGCAAATCCGCGGTACTTAGGGCAGGAATGCAGCCAGAGCGCTGCCGGGCAGGCGGCGAATTACCCGCGGCAGATGGGCCGTGACAGCGGGGTCGCCCACGGTCCGGGGCTGAACCGGCCTCGGCTTCCCAGGGGCATCCAGCTGGGAAGAGATGCTGGAGTGACCGTCTGGCAAACAGCCAGGCATGGGGCTCCAGCAGTCCCATGCCATCCTGTGCTCCCAGGGGCTGTGGGAGTCCAGGTGTGTTTGTCCCCAAAGCTCTGTGAAGGCTGTGGCTGTGGCCGTGACCGTTCTCATCCCAGTGTCTGGTGCTGGTCCCTGCACGTGTGGGCATCACAGACCTGTCTGCTTGAGTCCCCTGGATGGTAGCAACTGGCCTAGAGGTAGAACCTGGTCAAAAACCTGAGCAAAACTGCTCAGATTGCCAATAATTCAAGTGATTTTTGAGACTGGGGATACCTGACTGTGGCTGGGGGCTGAAGCAGTGTGGAGACAAGGGTTGGGAGCTGGTGGTCCTGCCCTGCATGAGAAAGTGTGAAGACCAGAGCTGTGGGAGAAGCAAACCTCTGTCCACTACTGCTGGGGCATGGCAGGAGCACCTTCCCAAAGGCAAGACCTCTGCAGGGCTGCTGCTGGAGGACTCTTGGCTTGGGGCAGAGTTTAATCCTTGGGGTCCAGTCCCAGCTGGAGCAATAGCTCAAAAAATCCCATAATTCTGGAGACCTGACCCACTGGGAAGGGATGTAACTCCCCGCCCTTCAACCTTCCCCCTCTCACAGCCTCCCAGGACAGGACCCAGATGAGCATCTCAGGTACTTTGTCCTCTTAGGATGCAAACAGGAGTTTGTGACCTTGGGTGACCCTGGAGCAATGAGAGGTGACATGGGACATCCCTGTGGGAGTTAGAAACCAGAGGGAGCCAATGGGTCCATCCAGCTGGTCCCACTGCAGGCTGGGATCATCCCTGCCATGCTGGGAACTTGGTTTTCTCCAAACTTCCACCTCCCGCCGGGTCAGTGGGCTCCAGCCTGCCAGGAAGCTGGCAGGGGTGAGTAGGGGGATTAGAAGATTTAGCAGGTGTCGACCCTCATCTTTCATCCTGCTGCAGTGAAATCCCTGGCTTCGTCTTCCCTGTTCCTGCATGAGTCCTGCCCTTTCCCTCCATGTGTTTGCTGCTAACTGGGATGGACTGGGAGATGGAACAGCACAGGGGTCTGCACCATGGCCAGAGCCCTCTGAGCACCAGCCAGCTCAGTTTTGGCTGGATGGCACCCCAGAGGAGTGGTCAGCAGCTCCAGCACTGCGTGGCACAGCCAGGTGCCCGGCTGATGGCGTTTGCCAACCGCAGGGTGGGGTGGACCCGCGTTGCTCCGCAGTTTGCCAGGGAGCGTGAGAGCACAGGGCTGGGTGTGCTGTTTATTTTGGTTAAATTGAGTTTTCTCTGGGAGACTGGGGGGCTCGGGGGGCCTCCAGACAAGGGGCTTTTGTGAGCTGAGCTGCAAGCCGATCCCCTTTTGTGGTTTTGCTTTTTTGGATGATACAATTTGTTATTCCAAGAACTACCCAGCAAATGGACCCCATTAGCTGAGTCCCCAGAGCAGCTGGAGCTGGAGCTGGCTCTTGCAGTACCTTTGTCTGCATCCACCTTGGGCCCACTAGGAGCACTGGGGCCGTGGCACTGCTTTGCCCCTGGATGGTGTTTGGAGGAGGTGGGGCAGGGCAGGAGCTGCTGTTCCTCCTTGCTGGCTGTGCTGATGGGGCATCTTATGGGATTAGCCTGGGCTGAGACCAGCAGAAAGCACTGGGTTTGTTGAATTCCCTGTCACACTCATGTCCCTGGCACACACTGACAATAACCCAGTTGTTGCCATGCTGCTGGGGGCTGGAGCCAGTGCTGGGGCAATCCATCCGGGGGCAGCCCTGTTGGCCCCTTGCACGGGGCTGGACGTCATCCTCACGCTTGATGGGAGCTGTGGGAATTCACATCCCTCTCTGCCCTTGGGCACGAGCAGCATCCCCCGCACTGGGGGCAGCATTTGGGACCCCACTGGCATCTCCTCACCTGCTCCAAAGGGCCCCTTCACAGCCAGAACACAAAGGGCAGCTGCGTGAATGCCATGGCAGCCTGTGCTGTTGGAGCCTGGCCCTGGGGCCGTGGTGCCAGGGCACGGCCATCTCTGGCCACCCGGGCCGGGCAGTCCAGTCGGAGCATCCTTGGCCCGCTCAGCACTGCCTCCCGCTGTGCAGGGATGCTGCTGGCTCTGTTTGTCTTGGCTCTGATGGGCTTTTTCCTGCATGTGAGAGGCTGGAGCTGCGCAGGAGCCAGTGGGTTTATAAATAAAAGCGTCGGACACCTCTCTGGGTGGTGCTGAAAGCTCCTGAATTAGCTCCACCGCCCTGTCACAGAGCATGTGGCTGCTATGTTCGGGAGACACCCGGGACTCTCCCTGTTTTCCCGACCCCGTCCTGGCTGCTCTTGCACAACAGCCCCTGTGCCCCCTGCCCAGCCACACTTGCACCCACCGCTCCTGAAGTGCTGGGACACACTTCCCCGGCCAGCTGGGATGTATCCCCGCTCCCACCGACCTCCTAACGGGACATACTCCCCAGACCTGGCTGCCCCACAGCGGGTAGGGCTGTCCAGAAGTGGGCAGCAGACACCAGCCGTGCCCGGAGATGAGTTTGCCACAGGTGCGGGAGCATCCCTAGGGCACGGTGTGTCCTGGCACCGCGCAGAGGGGACACTGGCTGCCGCCAAGTGGCCCCGTGGCCATCTCTGGTTGCTGAAGAACCGGGAGGAGAGTGCTGACCTTCACCTCCCGCTCTGCCCGGCCGCACACCGTGCTGGCGCCGTGGCGCTGGGCTGGTGCGGGCAGGAGTGGCCGGAGGCCGTGGGACACTGGCCTTGCACGGAATTTGCTTTCCATTGGCTCATCAGGGCCACGGTCCGGGCCTGGCAGAGCCCAGCGGGGGCCGTGGGAAGGGGCAGCCGTAACTTCCCAACAAAAGGAGCCCGGCAGTGGGCAGGAGACGGTGCCGGGAGCCAAGTGCAGGGGCAGGACCTCGTCCAGGGCTCCTCGAACCAGCCGCCTCCGCTCACCGCTGCCCGCAGTGCGCCCGGGGACGGAGGCGACCGCAGCCCCCGGTGCCTCCCTTGGGGGCAAAGGCCAGCACAGATGGGGGTTCCTGGCGCCCAGCCGCGACCAGAGCCCTCCTCCCCCCGCGCCCCCGCCACATTCCACCCAGAGCCTGACATTTCAACGTGCCGAGCCTTCGGAAAACAGCATTCTAGTGCTCTTGCTGTAAAAGCGGTGGAAAATGTCCGTGGGCTTGTGCAGGAAGGCTCCCGGGAGCCGGCCACGCCGTGGGCGTGCCGGGCGCTGGCTGAGCCCTGCCAGGGCAGCTGCGATGGGGCGGGATCCTACGGAGCCCCACGTCTCTCTGAGACAGCCCTGCAGTCGCAGCCAGCTCTGCTTATCCCGGTTATTTCTGTAGCAGGGTGAGGCTGGTGCTGTCTGTCCCAGGTGGTTCTGCAGCCACTCGAGGCACTGAGGGGGCTGTCATCTCACCCTCCCCAGCCATTGTCTCTTTCCATCGCTGCTTCCAGACCTTTTCCCCGCCCTCTTCCCACACCAACTCCAGGCTGAAGGCTGAAGGGCTCCTTGGGCATCTTTTCTCTTCGGATTTTTTTTTGGTTTTTTTATAATTGTCCTCTAGAAAAACGGGCTGAATGGGTCGATTTAATTTTCTCCCTGTGTTTCATTGCTCAGAAATGCCAGCCCAGTGTGGCAGTGGGGCACCTGCAGCAGATGCCCAGTGCCTGCCCAAACTGGGGCTACCATGCACCTGCCACTTCCTAGAAGGCAACAACATGCCCCAGGTTGGGTTTGATCCCTGGATCAGGTCTGATCCCCAGGTTTGGATCTATTCCCAGGTCTGGGCATGTTCCCAGGATCCGCGTCTGCTACTGATATGGGGAAATGATTGGCATAACAGTTGGGGTTCCTTGGGCTCAGTAACCGTGCCAGCCACCTCCTGAGCACCTCAGCAGCCTCCTGGCACCTGTGCCCAAACAAGGGGGTGTCCCTTTGCCAAGGCAGGGGGTCCTGGCTGGGCTCAGCAGTGTGCCAGTGGCAGGAGGAGACCCTCTGGGCACTGGGTCCCGAGCAGAGACCGAGGGATGTTCCTACGTGACACAGCCTGGAGGAGAACTCAGAGTGAGCTGAGTGTTTTTCCAGCTTGAAGCCGAAACAAAAGGTTTTGTAATAAGTGTCTCCCTGTCCCCGGGTTCAGTGTCCAGTTTTGCACTCCGGTGCTTCCAAATGGGAGCATTTGAATGTACCAGATGGGAGCACAGGGGTACAAAACCAGGGACTGGTCCTGAGGGACCAGACTCCATCTCAGTCCCCTGGGACACTGCAGGGACATGGAGGCAGCCCTGAGCGCCACTGGCTGTGTGTCCATCCAGGGCCAGCGTCTCTAACAGAAACAAATGTGTCCTACTAAGAAAATATTCCATATATTCTGCACTGCTTTCCACTGGCGCTGGAGCTCCAAGTCCCCAGTTTTGCTTGGCAAAGGGTCAATGGTAACAGCGACGCCCAAGGCAGATGCTCTGGAGCCGTGAAGGTCACTGGCTCCTCTGGGCCTTTCTTAGTTGGTTCCCGGCACTGTCCCAGCTTCTCCTTTCTCCATCCTAGTTCCAGAAGTGTTTTTTCCTCTGGGATGATGTGGGACACTTGAAATCCATACCATTTCCCTCTGGGCTGCCCTGTCCAGGTCTGGTTGCTCTGCAGATGCTGTGTGCTCTGGGCAGGGCAGAGCTGCCTGACTGTGTCCACTGGGAGGAGAGGAGCAGTGGGAAATGAACACATTTTTGGGTGCAGGGGTCCAGGCAAGGGGGTAGTCTGGAACCCTTTGAAGCAAATTCAGTGGGGTGCTCAATTGAACTGGAAATTTGGAGCCTGGAAATGAGAGTGTGGCTTTGGGTCGTGGCACGTTGGTGCTAAGTGATGTTGAAAGATGATTAATGACAGAGATGGTGCACGTGGGGACACTGAGTGGCACCTC
The DNA here is from genome assembly GCA_013400495.1 of Nicator chloris. Classification (NCBI taxonomy): domain Eukaryota; kingdom Metazoa; phylum Chordata; class Aves; order Passeriformes; family Pycnonotidae; genus Nicator; species Nicator chloris. Next base: position 456,969 of record WAAE01020066.1, read on the forward strand.
ATGTTCCACAGGACATGTCACGCAGCTGTCCTGGAATGGCGCTGTCCTGCGGGACTCCGCTGCTTCTGCACGGGGTCTTGGGGCATGGGGGCTTGGCATAATCCCCAGGAAAGCAGGGCCACTGGAATTCCCTGTGAGGCTGTCAACTCCAAGACAAAGAAAATGTGGAAACTAAAAAAAAAAAAATTTGAAATCTCAAATTGAAAAATCAAAGCAGCTGATTCAGCAGTGGTGAAACATCTTGTGACAGCATCAGGCATATTTTTTCCAAACAAAATTCTGGGAAGAAATCAGCTTGATTTTGCACAACCCACGACTGTCCCAGTGGAAAGGCACGTGGGGGTTGTCCACTGGGATGAGGGCATGGAGCCCCACAGTGCTGTGGGGCCCCAGGAGCGCAGCCTGGCAGAGAGGATGCCCCCTAAAATGCGGATTACAGGGCACAGGAGAAATCTGAAATCCAGCCAGGAGCATGAGGCTGTGCTGGACAGGAGTGTGGGATACGGGAGTGTCTTGTCAGAGTTTCCACTGAACACCTCGGGCTGGCTGGGGTCTCACATCAGCTCACAGAAATGAAATTAAATTAAATAACATAAATACTGCCTGAAACGTGCACTCCATCCCCTTCCCTGGGTGTGGAAATGGGGAAGCAGCTGCTGTGCCAGGAGTGCTCCTTTATGGTGCGTGGCCTTGGGGGCAGCAGGGGATAGGGATGGGGATGGGGTGGGGATGGGGATGGGGATGGGGATGGATATAGAAATTGTGAAGGGATGGGTGTGGCGAGGGGGTGGTGAGGGGATGGGGAAGCCGATGCTGGCGCGGGGCCGCGAGTCACCGAGGCGAAGGCAGGACCGAGGCACCGCCCCGGCAGGTAACCCCATCCCCCAGCGCCGCCCGCCAGGGAGGGACACAGCCGAGGCTCCCGCTCCTGAAATTTATTTTAATGTAAACCTAGCTGTAAGGCAGCTTTTTCTCATTTTTAAACTATTTCATATCAATCCTTGGCCTGACATTTGTTTTCTTTGAGTGCGGTGGGGAGCGCGGTCGGCATTGCTGAGGATATCTCCTCTGGAATCTTGGCAGAGGCGGCTCCCTATCTTTGAAGAAACGGCAAATGCAAAACAGAAGGCCGATATTAGAGAAGCATAAACAATATTTTTCCCCCGTTAACCCCAGGAGCGGCGCAGGGGCCGGCTCGGCGACACAGAGGAGGGGGGACACTGTCCCTCCCCGGCCACAGGGCACCTGCCCAAGCTGACCCCCCGGCAGGGGCACCCCAGCACCGCTCCGGGCAGGTCTCATCACCTGCGGCCATGCCGTTGTCCCCAGGGGTTGTGACCGACCGGGCGGGACAGGCAGCGGTGGCAACAAGGGAGTGGGCACACCGGTAGGGTTTGCAGTGGTTGCGGAGGGGCTGGTGTAGCCGGGGTCTTGCCCTGTTGGGGTTCAGGAGCCGAACTCTGAAGTCTCCCCTGAGGAGATGCAGCTCCGAGGGTGAAGCGGGTCTCACCGGGTGTTTTGTCAGAGGGGTTTTGTGGAGGATAAGCGCGGGGAGGATGTGCGGGAGTGAGGGCTGTCTGGGCGGGCAGGCACAGGCAGCAGTGCTGGCACCAGCCAGGCTCACTTGGGGGGTTGCTAAAAAGCTGGGAGAGGAGGGGAAATGGAGATCAAAGGACCCAACAAAACCAAGGAGACAGGATTTCAAACTCTGATGTTAAAATAAAATTACTGTTAGGATAAGCACTGCAAGGCAGGTTCCTGTCCGAGTAGCTGGGGCAGGGATAAGGGATGTTCCTGGTGTTTCAGACAGAAGGGGATGTTTTCACAGCAATTCACGTTTGCTGTCGTACCTGGGCAGGTGCTGAGGGAGGAGTGGAGAGCTCAGGTGGGAAAACCACAGGCTAGGGACACCGTGGTGGGGATGCTGTGCCAGGGACTGAGCTGCTGACCAGTAGCACCAGCTGTCCTGGGGCACTGTGAGCCAGCTTGGGGGCTGCTGGCTCCATGTCCCACTGCTTTGGAGCTTGTGTTTACCATGGTGCGAGGCCAGCACGTCTTTCCCTCGGGAGAACAGGTGCTGCTGCTGAGGCTCCTTGTTGCACCTGGAGCCACTGTGAGCTCCCCAAGTGCTGTTAAGGGCTCCCACTGCGTCCCCCTCAGCAGGGGTCCCCTTCCCGTGGGATGGGTGGGCAGGGCTGGAACAGCCACAGTGTTGCTGCCCCACATGTCCCAGCCTGCAGCCCCCCAAAGGGAGCAGCCCTGAGCACCCTGCCCCAGAGGGCTCATTATAATGGAGCCAGTGACCCCAGCACGAGGCTGGAAGTTTAAATGTCTGCGGTTGATGGCCACTTGCCTGCCAATTCCCTGAGATGGGAATCGCTCTCCGCGGGTCCCTCCAGGCTTAGCAGATTTCTTTGCAAAACACCCGTGGCCTTAGAAAACGTTATTTCTGCACAGGAGCTGCGAGAGCAAGGTGGGTCTAACCTGCAGCCCTCGGGGAAAATCCAACGGTTTCCCACTTCTCCCACCAGGACTGATGTGTCCCTGGAGCAGGGATCCTCACAGGATCCTTGGAGAGCAATGCCCAGTGCTGTGGCAGCTCGCTGAGGCTCGCAGCCCCTGTCCCTCCCTGTGGTGTCTGGGCAAATGCTCCACATTCCACACCAGGATCCGGGCACAAGTGTCTGTGCTTGGTCATGGCATGAGCCTGGGTTCACAGAGCAGTTTGGACCCTGCACAGCCCTTGTGCAGTCCCCTGGAAAGGAGTTCCAGCCGAGGGGATGGAATCCTCCAACACCCTCAGCGCCCTCATTCCTACTGCAGCCCAGCTCTGGCACTTGGCTGCTGCTCTGCTCCTCCAGCCCTCAGGGGCAGCATCACAGCTGCCCCCTGGACAGGCCACCATCCCACTGGGAAGAGGAGGAGGAGGAGGAGGAGAAGGGAAGAAGAAGGGAAGAAAAAAATGAATCCCCACAAAAATGTCTTCATAACAGGAAACGTCTCATAAAATACCTGTGGTTTGGCATGTGTGATTCGACTGGTCAAACTATGCACCTGGCAGGGAACCCTGCTATTAATGCTGCAGCTCTGGTATTTCGGTGGAGTGGAGGCTGGCGGGGGGGTGGGACTGGGGATTTGGGGTGCAGAAACCCTCAGCTGGGGCCAGGGCAAGGGGGGACATGTCCCCTGGGTCTCACTCACCTCCGTGGGCGACTTCCCAGCTGTGTACCGGTGAGGGAACTGCAGCACCCCAGGGATGCCGTGAGCCAGGCTGAGCCTTGCCCCAGGCAGGAGCCTGGTGTTCCTGCAGCTCCGAGCCAGGGTTTTCCACCCAGACCCGAGCCCCGGCCAGTACTGGCCCGGGGGTCTCCGCCTGGGTCTCGCGGTGCCCACCCTTCCGCAGGGGTGGCCTCAGCCCCACGCACACCCCCGGCAGCGATCGCCGCGGCTCTGCCGCTCTCCCGAGGAGTTTTGACAGCTGGAGGTGAGGGATTAAGCCCTGGGCCGTGACCTGCGGCTGCGCTCCCGGCACACACGCCCGGGGTCACTAATCCGCTTGAGCTGAGCCCTGACCCGGCGGCCGCGGGATCAAGTGGTGGCACCGCCCCTGGTGTTGGCACCGCTGCAGGACCCCCGGACCCCCGGCTCCAGGCAGAGTGAGCCATGGGCAGCTTGCACCACGGCCATGCCGTGTCGTGATGTGCCATGATCTGCGAAGCTGTGCCATGCCGTGCCATGATCTGCTAGGCCGTGCCATGCCATGCCGTGCCGTGCCGTGCCGTGCTGTGCCTATCCTGCTCCATCCAGGGCCAGGTGCGGGCACTGTGTGAGGGAGCAGGTCCCTGCAGATGGGGTGGGGTGTTTTTTCTTCGTCAAGGAAAATGTTTTCTTGTTCCCTGGGCTGCTGGCGGGCGAGGCTCCGCTCCGGCTCCGGGTCCGGCAGCGCGTACAGCAGCCCTGGATCGGATCAGGTGTCGTGCAGTTAAGGACAGGCTGGTGCCAAGTCTCCCCCGCGCTCCGGCGCTGCTCAGCCGAGCTGCTCCCTGATGCCTTTGGCTTTCGCAGCCCGGCCCGCGGAAACACAGTGCTGCTCTCCCTCTTCATAGCTCACTTTTCGTTTTTGACTCGGTTTATTATTATTTTTAAAGCATGTGTAGCGCAAAGCAAATCATCGACCTCCCGCTGGACCCGGGCCAGCCCCGTGTTGGGCTTGGAAATCCTCCCTGCTTTATTTTTTATTGTAAATGACCGGAGGATGGAGCGGCTCGATGGGACACGGCGGCGGCCAAGCCCGCCTGCTCCAGCCCACCCACACGCGCCGGCTGCTCCCGGTGCTTCCCTTTCCCTGCGTCCCCCCCCGCCACGGGCGAGTGCAAGGTGCTTCCCACTGCTCCCCCTCCAGCCCGGGGTCAGCTTCTGCCACGGCTTCCAGAGGTGGTGGCTGTGCCTTGCCAGAGCACAGAATGGGGACTGCGATGGGTACAGGCTTGGGCATGGGGAAGAGGGTGGGGACAGCAATGGGGACAGGGACCAGGATGGTCTCACCAGTGAGCCTGGGCATGCAGTTGAAGTGCATCAAATTCCCCCTTCTGCCTCATCCCTGAGCCCCTCTGTGGGGCTGGAGTGGCCCTGGGATGGATGTGGGGCTGGAGCTGGGGTGAGTGCCAGCAAGCACATGTTGTCCCCCAAACTGACCACGCTTTGACTGCCGGGTTTATACAAGTTCCCCGTTGTGCCGACCTTCAGTCACAATGGCAGATCCCCTGTGGATCACAGATATTGACTTAAAAAATAATTAGCCTCAAAGGGAGCAGGCGCGGGGCCGGCCAGGCCCTTCATTAATATTTAAGTAACAGGGGCCATAAATCAGCTGCAGCTCAGCCAACAGCCCTGGCCGTGTCCATGGGGAAGCGGGGCCATGGTGTTCACAGGAACATTGCCCAGTCCACAGGCATGGGAGTGCTGACATGGGCTCTGTGGGGAGAGGGGGACAGTGTGGGGGGCAGCAGCCCTCTTCAGCTGGGAATGACCAGGAGCACGCCAGGAACATGCTGGGAGCTCACCAGGCTGCCCAGCACAAGCCACGAGCAGTTCTGGAGCGACGGAGGTGGCACGGGCCGGTTGTTTTCCTGCAAGAACAAGGTGACATTTCTTGTCTCTTTTCTCATGGTTTAAGTGTGAGATTTTTTTCCTGTTCCCAGTGCTTTCATGGCGTGCCAGGGGTTTTTAACACGTCTGCTCGCCGCCTGCCAGGGGAGCCGACACTCGCACCGTCAGCGTGGCGGCGGCGGCTCTGAAGCCGTGCCAGGGGTCTCGGTGCTGGGTCGGGGCCCTGCTCCCCCCAGAGCTGAGCAGTGCAGTGTTGCTGGGCCCCATCCTGCTCCAGCATCCCCAGAGAACAGCATGGACCCCTCAAGTGCTGCCCCTGTATGAACCCTCCTGGCTCAGCAGCTCCTGCTGGGCTTGGCTTTGCGTCAAGGGATGGTTTTGGTAGTACTGGAGTGTGCTGGTGGGGCTGGAGCTGCCCCTGAAGGACAGCATACCGGCTGGACAGTGCCCAGCCTCGTGGCTGCAGTGCCCAGGCAGAGTGGAGTGGGCCAGGAGGGGATACAATTCGGACCCCCAAAGCATCTCCCCTGCTCCGAGTGGGAAGAAAAATTAATCTCGTGGCATTTCTGTTGGCCATACAAGAGCAAGTTCTTGACCCCAGACTGCAGGAGGACAGGCAGGTAACCCCCAGGAGGATGAGCAGGTGATGCTCAGGGCAGGCAGGTGATCCCCAGGAGGATGGGCAGGTGACCCCTGTCTGTCTGTAGCCACCCCATACACATGATGGATCAGCCACCATTCGCGACCTGCCAGGCGAGATGGGAGCGTCGTGTGGCTGCTCCGTGTGATTAATTATCAGTTCATAACACAGGAGATTTCAAGCATGAAAGAGCCTCTCCACAAGCACGTTGTGCACACTTTATCCATCATATGAGACTCCAGATGTTTCCATTTTATTGTTATTAAATCACTGCCTGGAGAGCGCGGGTAGCAGGAGGCCTCCTGCCCCAGTGCTGGGCACGGCTGGGGGGGACAGCACAGCACCAGGGACCCCTTTTGTGGAGGGACATGTACCTGGGGGCTCAGGCCAGGCTCCCCTCATTGCTCTGCAGAGACTGGGGCAGTTGGAATGATCCAGCTGGATCAAGGGAGTGACAGAGGACACAGAGCAGGGAACTCAGTTTCACATCCAATACACAACAAACCGTGGTCAGATTCCCTTGTCCTCCCTCTCCCTTCCCTCTGCCTCTGTTTTGCCTGCATCCCACATCTCTCCAAGGGCTGAGGTCTCACAGAAGGAGGATGCAGTGCCCAGCAGCAAAGGGCTGAACCACCCCAGGGTGCTGCTCCCATGCAGCATCCTGAGAAAACAGCCCAGTGAAGGGGAGGAGCAGCCCAGGTGGGAGAGGAGAGAGCTTGGAAGGCAGAGAGGTAGAGACAGAGGCACAGGGGTCATACCAGGTAAGGAAAACAAGTAAATAGCTGATTCAGGGGTTTGTTCTCCTCTTTTATTTAACAGAAACTGTATTTTTACAGCTGCAATCCCTTAAAATGGGATTCTTTTCCCCTTAAACAAATCCTTGTAAAATAATGCTTCATAAAAAGAAGCGTTCCTCTCCTCGACCCTGAAGACAGAAAAACAATAATGCCGGCGAGGCCCCGGCCGTGCTGCCAAGGAGGCCGGGGGTGGCTGTCACCCGTGTCCCTGGCAGTGCCACCCGACCCACAGCCACAGTTCTGGGTGTCTCAGTGGGGATGACACTGCTCCGGGCCCGTGGCTCTGGTGGGATGGGCAGAGCAGAGCTCCTCTTCCAGCATCCGCGACAGCCACCTGCATCCTCACAGGGCCATCCCTGTCCCCTCCAGCCCTCAGCTGACTCCCAGATCATTTTCCAGGCACAAGATCAGCTGTCAAGGCTGCCTCGTCCCTGGAGACTCCAAAAACCTGCCAAGCCCTTGTGGCATCAGGAACAATCCCATGCCAGGGCTCCCTGCTTCCTTGACTTAATTTGCTTTAATTTTGTTTTAATTTGGGTTGTTTTTTCTCTAGGCTGCAGCTTTTTTTTTCACTGCTGCTTCAGCAAAAGCGATTCAGGAAATTCCAATGAAATCCCGGCATGCAGCAGCCCTGCCCCTGCTCCCCAGTGGGACAGGCCAGGAGCTTAATTCTCATTAATAACCACCACAGGTCAATTATTGCGAGAAGGAGGAAAAGCAGCAAAGAGCTCTTTGGCGTCACGTGTTGTTTAAGCTCCCGAAAATAAATGTTCTTTGCAAATCAATCTGTTTGCAGCTCCGCACGTGGAACTGACAGGGAGAGTTGCTGGAGGAAGACAGTATTTATAAAGGGGGCTTATTTTAAATAAACAGGCAATTAAGGCTGAGGCTGCTGCTCCCGTGTCCCGTCCCTCGTCCTCTGCGCAAGTTCCTGGCGCTGCCCGCGAAGCGCCACAGTTGAGCCGTAAACGCGGCAAGTCTCTGGCTGCCACATCGAGGGTTTGGCCCAGCACCCGCCTGGGAGGCTCAGCACCCACCTGGGAGGCTCAGCACCCACCGGCTGCCCCCAGAGAAGGCAGGGCTTGGCAGTGGCAGCCTTCACCTCCCACAGGGGCCATGGCTCTTGTGAGAGGAGCCCCTGCTCACTTGAGGGATGTGACAGCAATGCTGGGCTCAGTTGGGCTGCAGGTCTCATGTGCCTTTTTTCTCCCTCTTGTATTTGTTAAAAATGTATAAGGGATGTGAGAGTTACCACAGACACTCAGTGTTACAGTTATAGTTTCTGTAACACTCCACTGGGCACCCCCGTGGCAAGAGGGAAGAGCCTCGAGCTATGCCAGGGGAGGTTCAGGTTGGACATCTGAAAGAATTTCTCTGTGGAAAGGACTGTCAGGCATTGGAAGGGGCTGCCCAGGGAAGTGGTGGAGTCCCAATCCCTGGAGGTGTCCGAGGAACAATTGGTCATGGCACTCAGTCCTCTGGGCTAGTGACAAGGTGGGGATCAGTCACAGGTTGGCCTCAGTGGTCTTGGAGGTCTTTTCCAACCTCAGTGATTCTGGGATTCTATTCTATAAACTGTGTTCACCATGCATCTCCCAGCTGTGGTGTGTCAGGAAGGGCAGTGTGTTCAGGATCTCTCTGATCCACAAAAAGGCAAATTCAAGGGAGTCCCGCTGCCACGGGGATCGTCCTCAGGCTCCCAGCTGGTCCTCGTGAGGTGGGGGTGTGTGACCAATCTCACTGTTGCTTTGTCTGCAGGAGCCGTGGGAGCAGGATGCTGCCGGACGCCGTGGCGCTGCTGGTGGTGCTGGGGACGATGGTGACGGTGATGGGCCCTCGCTCGGCCGCGGGAGGCGGCGTGGGGGGCTACGCTCAAGTCAAGTACATGCAGCCCATGGTGAAGGGACCCCTGGGACCCCCGTTCCGTGAAGGCAAAGGGCAGTACCTGGGTAAGGGATGCACTCTGTGGGACTGTGGGAGGACAAGGGGCAGTGGGAAGGGGACATGGCACCTCACAGCCACTGGGCACTGGTCACCCTCTACCCTCAGGGTCAGAGCTCCAGGGAGCTGCCTGGCACAGCCAAGGGTGCTGCTGTCCAAAACATTTTTGGCCAAGCATGGAGGGATCATTTGGGTCTTTGACCCACTGCAAAAGGACAGGATGGACATGGATAGAGGCTCAGCAGGGAAGTGAAGCCCTTTGCTGGGGCTGGGAGGGCACCTTGGTCTGGGAGCCAGGGGAGACAGGGGACCCTCCAGCCTCTCGCTCCTACCCTCCTGCCCATCCCCAGCAGTGGGAGGCACAGAAGCCCCAGCACGCGCTGTCTCTGCCTCTCCCTGCTGTTAAACCTGAGCTGTCCTGGCAAGGCGTTTTCCACTCCTCCACCTATTCCGTTTCCCTGTCTGTCTTTTGCACCAGCTGGGAAAAGGAAGAGTGCCAAGGCTGGAGCTGAGACCCAGCCTGGCGAGGGAAGAGCAGGAGAGAGACATTTCCTCCCTTAGAGAGCAGCAACCAGAAACTCCACACATGTTAAATCACTCCCCACTAAGTGATGTGCACCCAGAGGGACCAAGGCACCAGGGTCACTGCTCTGCACAGCCAGGGCTTTAGCACCCCCAGCCTTCTGTAATCCCTGTCCCCAGCTGCCCTGCCTGCACCCATCCCAGTGCTGGCACCACCACGGGATGGGGCACTGCTGGGCTTGGGTATCCAGACCTGCCAGGTCAGTGCTTGGCCCTTGGGAAGAGCCACTGGAGCCTCCCCATGGGTTGTCATGGACCTGAACCCTCCCAGGACCTGAAGTCTTGGCTCTGGGAGAAGAAACTGGGGAAGGCTGGGCCACCGGTGGCTGATTTACTGGTGGGCTGAATGGCTTATCAGGAGTTCAGCTCAGCACATGTGTCAGAAAACACACAGCAAAACCTGGAGTTGAAGTGTGCTACAAGCCCCCCCTCCCTGCCCCCTTCCCAGCTGTTGTAAAGCTGCTCCCTGAATCCCAGCCAGAGCCAAAACCTTCCAGCGTAGCACAGGAACACTTCAGCTGCTGGTGGGACTGGATTCAAATCTCTTCCTGCTGTTCTCCCGTCTTTTTTTCCCTTCTTCCTATGCATGGGAGCGGCTTGCATTGCCTCTGAGCAATGCCTATGGTGGGGAGAGCAGCGAGTGTGCCAGGCTGGGGCAAGGAGGGGTTTGGACAAGCTCTGCCAGGTTAGACCAAGCAGAGGGGACACTGAGGCAGGGCAGAGCACAGAAGTCCCCTGGACATTATTCCTGTAAAACCCTTGGGAAGGAGAGGACATGTGAGGGACAGGACAGGAGGACTCAGGGACAGCTGCAGCCCGAGCCACCGGCTGTGGGGCCGCACAGAGGCAGCTGGGGAAGCCGGTGCCTCCTGGATCCCACTGAGCTCCCATCTCTGCTTAACCTCTAATTTGGCAAGGAAAATCCCTGCTGGCCTTCTGCCCTGCTCGGGGAGCTCAGCTGACTCGCGGCGACGGCGCAGGGCTGTGCCGTGCCCCTGCGGGTTACCCCGACCCGGCGGGAGCTGTGCGGGGCCCCCGGGCTGCCCCAGCCTGGCCGCGGGGCTGCGACCCCCGGCTGGGGGGCGGGGGGTTCCCTCCTGCCTTCAGGTGCCATCTGGTGAGTGAGAGGTTTCCTCAGGGTGCCAGACACCTTTTCTCACCCAAAAATAGCTGTCCCAGAGCACAGAGGGAGCTCAGGGGAGGAGATGCTGCTGAATGCTGACATGCTCAGAACGTTGAAGCAGAGATTTGCACATTGGGGTTTGTTTTGGCTTAATTTAAACCATGTCGATGGCCCTGCAGCCCGGTAAACCCGCGTGTGAGTGCTGTGCTGGGGCACCCGCTGCTGGGAGACAGTAGGAGAGGTGCTAAAACACTGATCCCACGCAACATCCCTGTGAGCCTGTGAAACTCTCTCACGAGACAGGGCTTGGCAGCAGCTCTGGAACAAGCTCGGCTGGGCTCCCACACAGAGCAGCCAGCCTCTCCTTCCTGCAGTGTCATCTGGCCGTGCTGGCCAGACCCACTGCTCGTGGCTGGGAACCACTTCCCATCCTGCTGCATTACTCCTCTGCGGGCCGGTCTGGGCTGCTGGGTCCCTTCTCCAGGCAGGACGGGTCCTTACCGGGATGAACACAGCTCCAGAGGGGCTGCAGCACCCACCTGGCCACGTCCGTGCCCCTCAGGAGGTGGAACGCTCCGTGGTGGGAGCTCCCAGGGATCATTCCTGCCCCGTCCCCTGCCCGCTGCCCCAGCTGGCCCCGCGTTAACATTCACGGCAGCTCAGTTCTTGCTTCGAGGGGAACACAGAACCCCACGCTGGTGCTCCGAAGCACAGAGCTCCGAGACATGTGTCTGTGGTAAGACATGGGCTTTTGAAATCGGACACCAGTGGGGCTGCAGTGTCCCAGTTTCTCTCCGCGGACGGCCCCGGTTTGGTTTTCCTGTCTGCTTTTTTGGCCGCCTGCAAGCTGGCAGCTCCCGCCTGGCGTTTCTCTCCACTGCCTTGTGTGAGAGAGTGTGTGTGTGCTTTTTCCTTCCTTCGTGGGCTCAGCTGTAGATCCTTGTTCTGATTCCATGCAAAATGACCTAGAAAACGAATTCATTTCAAACCATTGCAAGAAAAAAATTGAAAAAGTGGGGGAAGAAAACACACTGAAATAATTTTCTGGAGAATTTTTTTTCCAGAATCCAAACCCCCAGAAATAATGCAGCAGTGCATAGCTCCCTTGCCCTCTTTCCCACACCATTTTCCGGGGTGAGGAGCAGAAGTTTGCAGAAATCCAGTGGCAGTGTCATGACAGACAGGTATTTCCTTCATCAAGACAGCCAAGTGACAGCAGCTACAGCTGAGGACATGGGCCAGACTTTGATTTATAGATAAGCTCTAAAAATGTTTCCATTACCCAAAGGAAAACACAGTGGTACTGGGCTGGGAAGGGCCAGACCTAATTGCTGTGTTTAGGGCAGGCAAAGCCACCTCTGATGCTTCGGGAGCTGTGCCTGCTGCTGCCACAGTTATTCTTTTCACGTGTCTCAAATCTCCCATAAGCTTTTCCCTTTGACTGAGGAAATCTCCGTGCTGGCGGATCCCAGCACCACGTGTGTCCGTGCTCCCAAAGCCCAGCTTGGCTCACTGAGGGGGCCAGACTGGCAGACCTTGGGGACTGTGGCATGCAGCCTTGTATCCTGCTCCCACCCCAGGCAGGATCCTTCTGTATCCCAGGAACTTGTCCATATAGGTCTCTTCCCAATTGGAATGATCTCCCTTGGGCAGATTTGATTTAAATTCACCCAAGAGGTCACAACCCTTTCCTCTGCCTTTTGCATTTCTCATCATTGTCCCACGTACATGTGACTATCGAGTATTTCCTTGATTTCAAACTTCCCAAAAAAGAGTTTGTCAGATTTATTCTTTCTCACCCTTTCCTGGTGTCACGTGGGAGGTAACACCCTGCCTGGGCCAGCCTCGAGGAGTTATTTATGCTCACGTCTGTGCTTTCCATGCTGAGCTGTGGTGGGCATGTCAGCTGCCTCTCCTTGCCTTTGGAGTCTCTCAGCCCATTCGTTTCTTTCTTATATCCGTTTGCAAAAGACCTCAATAAATTCTTGAAATGTCAAGTGGTTGTGGCCTATTCCCAGCTGGGCTGACTCATTTGGACAGAGCTGAGGCTGCATTTCCCTCCCAGCTCTTGGCTTCTCCTCCATCCCCAGAGTTTTTCTGATTTTTGGTTTTTCTCTGCATTGCTGGACTCAGGAGCTGCGCCAGCAAGCACTGTGGGCATGGCCTAACCCATACACCCATCGTCTCCTCAGGCTCTCGAGTACATGTCCAAGAGTTTTCTTTTTAATCCAAAAGGATTAAAGGTCTCCCAAGGCCCTGGACTTGCAGGACGGGGTGAGGGATTATCCTCAGTCTTGGCTCGCTCTGTTGCCATCCTCTCAGCTGAGCCTAGGCAGGAGTGACTGAATCCCACGGTGCTTTCGAGGCCGCTGGGAAGTGAGGCAGCAGGAGGTTTGAATCCAGCTCCAAAAACACCCTGCACTAACTCATCACAAAATAGGCCTGCCAGAGCTGACAGCAAGCACTGGCACCTTCCATGGTGTCACCTGACGTCATGGAGGGATATGCAGCTGGAATGAGTACTCTGGGCTTTGGCCTTGCCTCAGGACACTCCTGCTGAAGTGGGGGCCCAGGAAGCTGCTGTGGCCATGTTTAAGTGGAAGGCTCCCCTCTCAAGGCCAGCCCAGACCATTCAGAGACCCCGGCTCCAACATCCGAAGGACACTCCTTGCCCACCGCCAGCTCTAGTGACACTGTGTCTCTCCTCTCTCCACAGACATGCCACCGCTGCTACCCATGGACCTCAAAGGGGAGCCAGGGCCGCCAGGGAAGCCTGGCCCACGTGGACCCCCCGGGCCCCCCGGCTACCCAGGAAAACCGGGCACGGGGAAGCCGGGAATGCACGGCCAGCCTGGGCCTGCTGGGCCCCCTGGCTTCTCGGGTATTGGGAAACCCGGCATCCCAGGACTCCCCGGAAAGGCGGGTATGAAAGGGATGCCTGGAGCCAAGGGCGAGCCTGGCATGCGTGGGGAGCAAGGGCCGAGGGGACTTCCCGGCCCGCCGGGGCTGCCCGGGCCAGCCGGCCTCTCTGTCAACGGGAAGCCGGGTCCCCAGGGCGGCCCCGGCCTGCCCGGGTTTCGGGGAGAGCCTGGCCCGAAAGGAGAGCCGGGTCCCCGTGGAGAACGAGGAATGAAGGGTGAAAACGGTGTGGGGAAGCCAGGCTTACCAGGGCCCCGGGGGAACGGGGGTCCTCCCGGCCCCGCGGGGCCGCCGGGGCCTGCCGGCGTTGGGAAGCCTGGCCTCGATGGGCTGCCGGGCGCACCCGGGGACAAGGGCGACATGGGTCCCCCGGGCGGGCCGGGTGTCACCGGGGAGCCAGGCCCTGTGGGGCCGCGGGGACCCCCCGGGATCGATGGGATTGGTGTCCCGGGTGTCGCGGGGGTGCCGGGGATACAGGGCCCCATGGGACTGAAGGGAGAGCCTGGGATCCGCGGCCTCCCTGGCCTGCCAGGCCCCACGGGCTATGGGAAGCCAGGCATGCCCGGCCTGAAAGGAGACCGCGGGCAGCCCGGGGCACAGGGAGCCATCGGCGATAAGGGGGAGCCTGGCGTTGATGGGGAGCCAGGAGAGCCAGGCCCTGCCGGCATCATCGGCCCGCCGGGCCCGCCGGGGTCCATGGGGCTGCCGGGCAAGCACGGGCTGCCCGGCCCCAAGGGGGACGTGGGGCCAAGCGGGCCCCCGGGAATGCCGGGGATGCGTGGTGACCAGGGCCCGAACGGCTTCGCGGGGAAGCCAGGGGTGCCGGGAGAAAGGGGCCTGCCCGGGTCACTGGGACCTCCCGGCCCAATGGGCCCCAAAGGTGAACCAGGGTTCATCGGCCTTCCGGGCGTGCCTGGATTAACAGGTGGCCCCGGGCCCAAAGGGGACGGTGGGATCCCAGGGCAGCCGGGCCTGAGGGGGCCCTCTGGCATCCCGGGATTGCAAGGACCCGCTGGTCCCATGGGGCCTCAGGGGTTACCAGGCTTGAAAGGGGAGCCCGGGCTCCCTGGCATTCCCGGTGAGGGGAAGACCGGCGAGCCTGGCATGGCCGGACCCATCGGCCCACCCGGAATGCCAGGAACGCCAGGGCTGAACGGGCCACCAGGCCCACCAGGGCCACCTGGGCCACCAGGAGTGCCAGGAGTGCTGGACGAGACGGGCATTGCGGGGCTGCACCTGCCAGACGGTGGCGTGGAGGGGGCTGTGCTGGGCAACGGGAAGCCGGGCAAGCCACAGTACGGCCGAGGAGAGCTCGCTGCCCGCATCGCGCCGGCCTTCACCGCCATCCTCACGTCCCCCTTCCCCGCATCCGGCATGCCCGTCAAGTTTGACCGGACCTTGTATAACGGGCACAACGGCTACAACCCCGTCACCGGGATCTTCACCTGCCCTGTATCTGGAATCTACTACTTTGCCTACCATGTGCATGTCAAAGGGACCAATGTTTGGGTGGCCCTGTATAAGAACAACGTGCCGGCCACCTACACCTACGATGAGTACAAAAAGGGGTACCTGGACCAGGCCTCGGGCAGTGCCGTGCTTGAACTCAAGGAGAATGACCAGGTCTGGGTACAAATGCCCTCGGACCAAGCCAATGGGCTGTACTCCACAGAATACATCCACTCCTCCTTCTCTGGGTTCCTGCTCTGCCCCACATAACGGCTGTTGGGCACGTTTCCTTTTCACCCACTTTAGCCATAAACTGTCTTTTTTTTTTTTATAAAAAAGTGTTTTAAAATTAAGACAAAAAAGAAAAATCACTGGGAAGAACATGCAAGACATTGTCATGGGACCTTGCTTCACGCTGTTTGATCCATGAGTCAAGAGGGTAATTGGGAAGGAGACATCTATCCATCTATCTTTCTTTTTTTGGGGGAGGGAGAAGGGAGGGAGGGGAGCGACTTCCTCAACAAAGCATATTTGGAATAAATACCCCAGTGACTGGACATCAAACACAGAAACATGCTTGGGATGGCAAGGATCTGGCTCTGTGATCCAGAGGAGGTCAGCTGAAAGACCAGACCCCCATGGTCTGTATCATGTGCCTTCATTTCCCATTTGGAATGCTACATAAATAAATTCAGCTGTGTCATGGCTGGCGTGTTTGGTAACCAACGCAGGGTCCCAGGCACTTACACAAACCCGTACAGCAGCAGGGATCCACGTTGGATTGAGAAATTTCCTTCTAAACCATCAGATGCCCAAGTTCCAGGCTCACTGATGCCTGTTTTTCCAGACTGTGCTTTGGGGCAGTCTCTCCAATTCACTCCAGATTCAGTGTGGTTGGATTTATAATCCTAAAGAATGGAACACTTTGCATAAGCACCTTCTTCTAAGAAGTAAATATTATTTTTAACCCTCCCCCCCAGCACCTTTCGGAATAAAATCATCCAGGCACTGGTACCTGGGAGGATGCCAAGACTGGTTCCAAAGGCGGTGAGGGAAACTGGGACCCTCATGATGAACAACGATCTGCTCTCTCCATTCACCTGCTGGGAAGTCCAAGGGCTGGTCCTGTCCCATTTGTCTCTGCAGCCCAAAGATTTGCTTGGCCTCAGGAGCATCTCTGCCCACACAAGGATGGCAGTGTGAGCCCAGCTCATGGTGCTGCCAGCTGGTGTGACATAAGGAAGTGCCACTGATGAACAACTTGCTTTTCCTGTCTCACTATTTTGGGATGTGTGAACTCTTGCATTGGTGTCCCCCCTTTCTCTGGGGATCTTGGAATTAAGAAAAAATAGTGCTGGTTCTAACATTCCACACAGTGATTTCACCACGGTGCTATGACCCATTTAAGAACATCACTTACAAGTGTAGTGCAATATGTACCTGTGTCAGGGCACCAGCCCCAAGGCCACACTGTGACTTAGGTTAAAGAAATCAACATTTGCCTGTTGTTACCACTTTGTCTCTCTAATGCGTGGAGTGTTACTGACCTGATCATGAGCTGCAGGGCTCTGGGCCAGGCATGATGGCACTGCCCCACATAGATCCTGTGGCTTTGCAGGTTTTCTCACAGTAGAAGAGTCACTGCCGCTTCCAGGACAGGGATGCTGCTCATCCCAGGCCAGGAGCATGCTGCTGAAGTCAATCCATGTGCATATCCCACTGCACGGCCCTCTGCAAAGGCACATCCCTGAGAAACAGCAACAATTTGGTCACCAGCTCTGACCTTTTGCATTTTCCTAAAGCCTGTTTGATGGCCAAATAAATGTAGCAAGACTGGGACTGGGCTTGTTTTCCAGATGGACTCTATGAGATATTTAAACAACTTTTCTTATTTCTGTTTTGCTTGTTTGTTTTCTCCTCAAGCCTACCTTGTATTTCTGCCTCTTGCCATTCAGGCCTTCCTTTTAAAAACTTGCCTATCCCTGATATTAAGAAACACAGGAGGGAAATTTGCAGCTGGAAGGCCAGCGGTTTGGGCACTGCCCGTTGGGGCTGTGTGTCCCCTCCCTGGGATCTTCTCCATGTGAATTTCTCTCCTTAAAGCTGCAAGTTTCATGCAGAGATGAAACTCTTCAAGCTGAAAGGTGTCTGATCCCACTGGATGTTTTTAACTCCTGAGGGCAGGGTCAGGACCATTTGGGTTGTGATCCTAAGAGGCTACTTCCCAGCAGGAACAGTCCCTAAAGTTAAAAGTGGAAGCTCAGATGATGTTTCCAAGCCCAGGTTTGCTAGGGGAGGGTGCTGGGAGGGGAGTTGTCTCCTTTCCTGTGGAGAACAGAGGGATTTGAGCTGGTCCAGCCTCATGCAGGGCCAGGAGCTGCCACGCCTGGTGGGAGCTTCATCCTGCTCCTCAAAGTGACTTATTTATACTGTGCCTAATCTACAGCCCATCTCTTCTTGTTCTGTTCTGCTTCACTCCAAACTTCTTGTTCGAGCTGGCAAAAAGCAAAGACCAAACTCCTCACTGTAGCCACCCCCAGATGAAGTTTGTGCTGTAGATACTGTTTTGTAATTCCACTTTCCCTTCACGTGCAGAGCGAACCCATAATCACCCCTTGCAGCTATTTAACCTCTTACATTTACACACTAATGGAAAGCAAAGATATTACACGCACATAGTTAGGCTAAAAAAACGATGCACAGGATGAGGGAGGCTGTTCACTCTCCAGAAGGATTTTTTTTTTCTGGAATACTGAGTACATATTAGCCAGCAGAAAAGATTATTTTCTGTCGTGTGTGTGAGCGCGTGGGATTTTGGTTTCAATCACAAGAATAAAAAAGGTTGGGTTGGATGAGGTATGTCTATTTTTAATGCTGAAAACTGCATTACAATGTGCATTTTTATATACAAATTCTTACTATTTTTTTTAAATTTGCCTCTAGTATCTTCATTTCTAACCTAGTATATAGAGGTTTTTAGTTTTGTAAATACTTATTACATGCACTGTCCTAGTAAAAGTTGGTTTAAAATGCACTCTTTGTGACCCAAAACTGACCTGCTCTTCACAACTAAAACTGCAGTACTTGATTGTATTGACAAACATCAATAAAACTTATTGTATAGAGGTGGGCTCAGCTGTGCTTTGTCCTGGGACTTGCTCTGTCTCATACAGTTCTCTTGCACTCTTATTTCCACCTCAAATCATCTTGCTCATTCTCAGCAGATTCCCTAATTAATATCCTTATGCAAAAAGTTATTGCGTGTTTCTTGTGATTAAGGAAAAGACTCCTGTCTCCAGAAATTCAGTTTTAGAAAAGGTTGAAACCCAGATGCTTTCAGCCTGGTGATTATTAATGTGAGGGACTCAAGCTGAAGTCTTATGCATTCCCTTTCCCTTCTGTCTGCTTTTTTTCCATGATTTTTTCATCCTACATCACACACCTTGTGCACAGCCAGCCTCCAGCCTGAGCAAGTCAGGAACACTCAGGACTGGTGAATCACCTGCAAAGCACCTTCACAGGCTCACAGTCCAAAGAGAAGAAAATGTGTTTTCCCACCTGATCTCACCTGGCAGAGGCGAAACATTTCCAGGGAAGCTTGGCTGACACACAGGCACCTTCAAAAACTCACTCCAAGGAGCAAGCCATCCTCCTGCTGCCATTCATGAGGCTCCCAGTGAATTCCCTGGTCTCTGCACCATCACCACATGCTGGATTCCAGCACCTGAACTCCTTCCACAGGCTGAGAAGGAAAAGGGGCCTTTCCAAAGGCCCTCCCTGCAATGCCCAGTGTCAACTCACCCTTGTACCAAGAACCACTCCTGGTTCTCTTGGCACTGAGGATGCAGAACTTCATGACTCGAGTGAAAACAGAGGAGCAGTGGCTACTTAATAAAGATAACTCAGGGATTTTACTTCTTTCCAAGAAAACTAAAGGGTTTAGCACACATCTAAATTCAGGCCCAAAGAGCTTTAGTCTTCGAACAGGAGCTCTTTGCTTGTCAGGAGTTCCAAACATTTAAAATTATAAAGCTGCTTTAAAAGGAAAGTATCTTCTTTTAAATAGTTACATGAATCTGGTTGCCCCTCCAGCAGAATAATGTGGAAAACCTGGTATTTTACAGCTCAGATCTGCAGCACAATACAAAAATATACAACAGACCAAAATTCCACATGTTCCCAGGACAAGAATCCATTTATACAAGGAAAACCCATTATAGCATCACATAAAAGACTGGCACTTGAAGGAAGCAGACTACAGGGAAAACTGGAAGGACCTGTGGCAGCCAGATTCCCACATGTGCATGCAGCCTGCCACAGTCACCACGTGCCAACACCACCGGGGAGCACCACGGCCACTTCCCGGTGCCACAAGACATACTGGAGAAATAACAAGAGTTACACTGTCACATTTAAGTTTATAACCATTTCCATATGATGACTTTTTGTTTTTAATTATTAGAAAGCTTCCAACCCTTTCTAGATGTGCCATTCCCAAGCTATTTCTCCCTCTTTGACCAGCTCCACTAGGAAAAGGTTTCAAATGTAAAATTCTGGAACACAGCTGTGCTAGAATGTTCCTGGCCACCAGCACCAGCTTCTTTTAAACAATGATGTCACCAATTAACTCACCTTTCCCTTTAATTTTGGGGCAATTTTTACCAAGTACAGATGCTGAGACTGCGATAAGTTAACTCCTGCATCCTGCTCAAGTCACTTTTGTGACTGCAGCAGAACCAGGCATTCTATGCCCGTAATACCTCCACTCCCAGATCTGCACTCCACAGGAGCTGGACTCTCATCATCCTTGTGGGTCCATTTCAATTTGGGGTGTTCTGTGAATTAAACAGGAATCTCACTTGGTGCTCTGGGCATATACAGGACTTTAAAAATACAGGATGGATTAGGAACACAGGAGCAGCCAGAGTGGCTGTAGCAGGGTGACAGCAGCTGTGCAAGGGGGCACAAACTGCAGCAGGTACCTGTTGGATCACAGGGCCAAGGGCACAGGAGGAGCAGCAGTTAGTGACACCCTCTCCCACCAGGGACAATGAGCCAGCTGGGATTGTCTGCAGGCACCAAAGGTCCCTCACAGAGCCATCAGCAATGCAAAGAATTCCCTTCTCCCTTCTCTGGCCCTTCTCATTCTGCCTTTAAGGCAACAAAACGCCCCAGAAATCTGTGCTTCATTATCCAACTCAGCACAGGTGACAACCTGACTCCTGTGACATCCCTTATCTGGCCAGCTGAGAATGACTTGCTGTTGTACCACGGGTGTGGAGACTCCCAAGGCCACTGGGCAAGCCACTGACCAGCAAAACACAGCCCATGGGTACAGGAGCAGAGCAAAACAGGGAGAAAGTCCGTGGATTCAGACACCCGCCAGTAACTGCAATGACAAATGGCACAACAGTGGACAAAGCAAGCAGCAGAAATCCTATGGAAAATGAGACACTCGTGTACACTCAGGGAGCTGCACCCACTGTCCAAGTGCAGCCACTTCCCAGCTGATCCGTGACTGAAGGGGATGTCCCCTCTTTTCCAAGCTGGCTCCAGCTCCCAGCTCCCAGATGACAGCAGCAGGCACCCTTCCCTTCCCAGGTGAGGCTCGCTGGCATCGGCCGATGGCGCGGATCCACCGCTGGGTCTGACCAGAGAAGCAGAGCTGACCATCCCTTGGCCTTCAGGAAAGCCCTGGAGCTGCCCTGGAGCTCAGAGCCGCTGGCAGTAGAGTTCATAGAGGCTCTTGGCCATCCTCTGGGTCTCCTGGAAAGCCTCACAGCTCTGCTCCCAGCTGGGGGGCACCTGCTCCTCCCCGTAATAGGCGCCGGCGATGGCCCCCGCCATGGTGGCGATGGTGTCCGTGTCCCCCCCCAGGGAGATGCAGTAGATGATGGTTCTCTGCAGGGCATTGTAGTGGTCAGGAATGTCAGGATCAGCGTCCATGCAGCGCAGGAAGGAGTAAATGGCAGTGGGGACAGAGCGCAGCGCAGCGATGCCATTGCCTGGAACACACCCAGTCAGCACCCTCTGGGCTTCCTTCCTTCCTTTTCCCTTCCTACTGCAACTCACTGTTGCCAGTGACTTTCCATAATCATATCATGGACTTTACCAGGAAAACGTGCAAAAGTTTGTCCCTCAGAAACCCCCCAGTTACCCAGTACCACTCATATCCTGCACAGCAACTCCCAGCTATGCCAGTAGAGCCTGGCCATACACATCTTCTCATTCCCATTCAATATGATGACCCAAAAGCCCTTAACAGATCTTGGAATGTTAAGAAACATTATGCAAGGTAAACTTCCTGTAGCAAGGCATTTTTTTCCTATCAATACATAGAGGAGGTCACCGAGTTGAGACTCAAGAGTTCCTGACTGGTGAGCACAGGCTGCTTTTCCAGCATATTCTGTGCCTGACAGGCAGCACAGGCTGAAGAGGAATCTGGGGGAACACACATCTACCAGGCTTGCTGAGATAGTCCTGCTTCCAGCATTCCCAATGCTTGTACTAAGAAAGGTACTCACCCAATTCAAACAACACATCTGCTTTGGGAACATTGCTGAGCTCCAAAAATTCCTTGATTTTCTTTAGACGTCTGGAAAATGGTAAATCCTCAAATCCCAGCCTGCAAACAGAGAGTGCAGTGAAGAGGGCAGAACATGAAGAGCAGGGTTGGGGCTTTCCCCAAGCTACTCACGCTCGGGCGTCACTGAGAGACTTGTCATCCGCCTCCACGTGCTCCATGTGGCTGATGAGCTGCTCCAGGAAGGTTTCCCTGCTGAGCCCTTCCTGCAGGGCCAGGTGCACAGCCAGGGCCTGCAGGATGGCCCCGTTGTAGCCCAGGGAGTTGGCGTGGGTCAGCTCCGCGCTCAGCTTCGCAAACTGCCAGAGAAACCCCGGTGTCAGCAAAGCTTCCTGGGACGCTCCCCTGGCAGCAGGGACACCCAGAGAAGCCCAGAATGTTCCGTTACCTTCTTGACATCCCGGACGTCGGAGTAGACGAGGGAGATACCGGCCACCCTCATGGCCCCGCCGTTCCCGTAGGAGCCCTTCCCATTGAACTGGGCTCTTGCAGGCTCAAACACGTCGTTGCACTTGGGGCTCAGGAGCTTCTTGAAGACATTGACCACGGCCATCCCATAGCCCCTGTTGGGCTCCTTCTTGTACTCCTCAGCAAACCTGGTGTGGACATGGGGGTAAAACACCCAGGGCGTTTGGTCTGTTACTGGGGTTTGTGATAGGATGAAGCCTCTTGCTAAAGTAATTAATAACACACACATAAATCAGTGACAGTCAGGGCTCAGCGATTCAGTTCTGCAGGGAAACAATTCTCAAAGAACAGTGCGAAACAAGGATGTATAAACATCACCTTCTATAACCCACTTGTTTCCCTCTCAACTTTGCCTCAAAATAGAAGCAAACTAGAAACATTTCCGTGGGTCACAACCACAAGGAAAGTCTTTTGTTCAAGTTCAATGGAAGAGTTTTCTAAACAAAGAAATGCTTTCCCTTAAGTGGAACCAAATGCTCTCAGGGCTGCGGATTCATCAGGGAAACAGATCATAAACAGAGTCAAGCTGAGCTCCTATTCCCTCACTAAATTAAGGGCAGTACAAACACAAATAGCAACAAATAAACATGAAACAAAATGTTTCTGGAATCTCTAAGCATTCTCCTCTCCAAAGGTGAACACACACAAGGCTGACACACAGCAGTGCTGCCCTGTCAAGGCAGCTTCGGACCCCACACTGCAGCTGACGCTGCTGCACAGTCCAAGGCATGGCAAAGCAACAACAACCTAAAGGATTAACCACCTCTTTCCTAACTTTTTCCCCTCTAAAAATCAGTAATTAGTCTGCCTCAGCCCCTCTACCCTTCCACAGACAGTCACAGTGATGGTTACACCTTCAGGAAGCCTCATCCTCACCTCTTGGCCATGTCAACCTCATCGAACTCCTGCTTGGCCAGCAGTGACTGCACCACCGACCTGCTCATGGCCGTGTCGTCCGTGTACGGCAGCGACTCTGCAACGGGAGGGCAAAGAGTGACACCAGCAGCCAGGGACACACTGCTCCTGCCCTTTGCCAACACCACCCTCATCTGCAAGGCCTGACTGACTGTCACAAGTTGCCTGGAACAGCTGGGGCTGCCCCTGGATCTCTGGAAGTGTCCAAGGCCAGGTTAGATAGGGCTTGGAGCAACCTGGGACAGTGGAAGGTGTCCCTGCCCATGGCAGGGGGTGGAACTGGATGATTTTTAAGGTGCCTTCCAACCCAAATCTGTCTGGAATTTAAGTTCCCTGGCACTCTGAGGTTGACACTGCCATGGTTGTCAGAGTAAGGAGACACAGCCAGGGAGCTGCATCCACAGCTATAATGACACAGAATATACTTCAAGATTAGTAAGAGCCAAGAGAAGATGTCTGACATCCAGAGGCATATAGGGACAAGAGAGTCAAGCCAACACAGAATCACAGATTTCCAAAAAGGTTTGGGTTGGAAGGGACCTTAAAGCCCATCCTGTTCCACTCCTTGCCATGGGCAAGAACACCTTCCACTATCCCAGGTTGCTCCAAGCCCCATCCAACTTGGCCTTGGACATTTCCAGGGATGGGGCAGCCACAGCTTCTCTGGGCAACCTGTTTCAGGGCCTCCCCACCCTCATGGGGAAGAACTCCTTCCCAATATCCCATCTAACCCTGCTCTCTGGCAGTGGGAAGCCATTCCCCGTGTCCCGTCACTCCAGGCCTTTGTCAATACCTTCTATCTTTCCCCTCAGGCACTGGAAGGCTGCAATCACTTCCTAAAAGTTAAAAAACAACTCTGTGCTTGTCTCACTCTTCTCCTCAAGTTTTGGTACCTCTGCTCCCTGCCGACACCGCAGCACTGCCACACCCATTCACAGCACACTCCACCTCAATTCCCTGAAGTAGGAGCAGCACAGGCTGAGCAGAGCAAACCACGGGTCCCTCTGCATCAGCGGTGTCCCTAAGGAATCCGTAGGGAATCAGGAATGGGTGTTGAACCCTCACAGCACAGGGCCATAGGACAGAGTAGGGCAGGGGACAGCCAGGGCAGTCACAGCAGAGATGCCCCACAACCAGGTGAGGGGTAAGGACTCGGGGCACCCACGTTTCGGGGCAGCAGAGGGGATGGGGATTCTGCAGGTTGGGCACACGTCAAAGCCTAGTCCAGGGGGTACTGAGGGAGTGGGACACAAACACCCCAAAGCCCAGTTCTGGGGAGTGCTGGTGTTTAATCCCAGTCTCGGGGGTGCCGAGTGCCGTGCACAGCGAGGTGTGTGAAGGGGGGACCAGGGGATATCCCCAGCTCCCCGCCGCGCTCCCCCAACGCACCTCCACGTGCGCTCCCCGCCGCCTCCCCTCCCTCCTCAGGCGGCGCCGGTTCCAGCCCTTTGAGGAAACTCAGCAGCTCTGGCAGCTTCACGACGCTCCTGCCTTCGAAAACAGCTCCCAGACAATCCCCCAGCAACGCCCCGGCCAAGCAGCCGCGGAACCGAGCGGGCCCGGGCCCGGGACGAGCCGGGAGCCGCCCGGGGCCCGAGGCCGGACCCGCCGCCGCCATCTTGCCGCGCGCGGCGCCGTCTTCCTCCGGGCCGCCAGGGGGCAGTGTGTGCGGAAGCGCCGAAGGCGCTGCCGCGCACACTGCCCCCTGGCGGCCCGGAGGACCGAGGTGCCGACAGCACACCCGCCTGTTCCCTTAATCCCTCCTGGAATCCAGCTGGATTTAATCACCGCGGATGACAACTGGGGACAGGCCCTTTATTGTTTATAAATCTCTTCGGAGCGCGGGAGGCTGTAAACATCATCCAAGGGCCAGACAGTTATAAAACAAACCAGGAGGAGAATTCCATTCTCCCCAAACGCGACGCAGATGTCGCTTGTCCTCGCTACGGAACTGAATCACCGGGAGTTTCCCCCGCGCTTGCACAATTCCCGGCGCGCTAAGCCAGCTCCAGCTGACTCTTCCTCGGCAGGTTCCTGGTGCGGTTGACAGCGTCGACCTCTGGCTCAAACTTCTCCACGGGGACCACGAGTTTTTTCCGGGTATCCATACACTTGTTGTCCAGCTGCAGAGAATTGGTTTTGTAGCCAATATCGGTCCGAATGCGGTGAAGTTGTCGGTAAAGAGCGTCCAAGGCATCCCTGGGAATGAGCAGAAGGGACAGGAGTTGGATCAAATGCTGCGCTGCTTCCCAGGAACAGGCTCCCCAGGAATGGTCACAGCCCTAACCCTGCCAGAGCTCAAGGAACATTTGGAAAATGCTCTCAAAGCACAGGGTGGGATTGTCGGGGTGTCCTGTGCAGGGCCAGGAGCTGGTCTCAGTGATTTTTGCGTGTCTCTCCCAACTCAGGATATTCCATTACTTTAAACAGGACAGGAAACACCCAACTTCCCACTTTCTGGCAGCATTTGGCCCTGTACAGAGAGCAAATTGATCAGATACTCATTGTTTTGGGCAGTGAATGGTGAGCCCACACACTGCTTTGGGAGGGCAGCAAGAGCTGTGCACCCGGGGTGCTGCCAGCCCACAGCAGCACTTCTGTTCCTTCCTAGTCACTCTCTTTTTTGTCCCTTTTGAAACAGTCAGGGCCTGGTGAATCCAGAGTCAAGGAGGGGCTGTGGGAGTCCCATTCCCCTCCCAACACAGACCCCCTGCGCCTGNTCAGGCGGCGCCGGTTCCAGCCCTTTGAGGAAACTCAGCAGCTCTGGCAGCTTCACGACGCTCCTGCCTTCGAAAACAGCTCCCAGACAATCCCCCAGCAACGCCCCGGCCAAGCAGCCGCGGAACCGAGCGGGCCCGGGCCGGGGACGAGCCGGGAGCCGCCCGGGGCCCGAGGCCGGACCCGCCGCCGCCATCTTGCCGCGCGCGGCGCCGTCTTCCTCCGGGCCGCCAGGGGGCAGTGTGTGCGGAAGCGCCGAAGGCGCTGCCGCGCACACTGCCCCCTGGCGGCCCGGAGGACCGAGGTGCCGACAGCACACCCGCCTGTTCCCTTAATCCCTCCTGGAATCCAGCTGGATTTAATCACCGCGGATGACAACTGGGGACAGGCCCTTTATTGTTTATAAATCTCTTCGGAGCGCGGGAGGCTGTAAACATCATCCAAGGGCCAGACAGTTATAAAACAAACCAGGAGGAGAATTCCATTCTCCCCAAACGCGACGCAGATGTCGCTTGTCCTCGCTACGGAACTGAATCACCGGGAGTTTCCCCCGCGCTTGCACAATTCCCGGCGCGCTAAGCCAGCTCCAGCTGACTCTTCCTCGGCAGGTTCCTGGTGCGGTTGACAGCGTCGACCTCTGGCTCAAACTTCTCCACGGGGACCACGAGTTTTTTCCGGGTATCCATACACTTGTTGTCCAGCTGCAGAGAATTGGTTTTGTAGCCAATATCGGTCCGAATGCGGTGAAGTTGTCGGTAAAGAGCGTCCAAGGCATCCCTGGGAATGAGCAGAAGGGACAGGAGTTGGATCAAATGCTGCGCTGCTTCCCAGGAACAGGCTCCCCAGGAATGGTCACAGCCCTAACCCTGCCAGAGCTCAAGGAACATTTGGAAAATGCTCTCAAAGCACAGGGTGGGATTGTCGGGGTGTCCTGTGCAGGGCCAGGAGCTGGTCTCAGTGATTTTTGCGTGTCTCTCCCAACTCAGGATATTCCATTACTTTAAACAGGACAGGAAACACCCAACTTCCCACTTTCTGGCAGCATTTGGCCCTGTACAGAGAGCAAATTGATCAGATACTCATTGTTTTGGGCAGTGAATGGTGAGCCCACACACTGCTTTGGGAGGGCAGCAAGAGCTGTGCACCCGGGGTGCTGCCAGCCCACAGCAGCACTTCTGTTCCTTCCTAGTCACTCTCTTTTTTGTCCCTTTTGAAACAGTCAGGGCCTGGTGAATCCAGAGTCAAGGAGGGGCTGTGGGAGTCCCATTCCCCTCCCAACACAGACCCCCTGCGCCTGTACCCCACACCCAGCAAGCCCAAACAGCTGCCTCTCAGAGCCCAAGTACCATGAGCACCAAAAGGCAGGTGCTGGAGGTGTGCCCAGAGCAGGGACACCCAGAGCCACATCCCCTCAGGGCAGCACTGGGTGCTGCTGTTCCTGGACAGCAGGACACTCACTGTGACTCTGTCCGCTTCTGCTGGAGCGCACGGATTGTCCCCTCCAGCTGCTGGACCTCGTCTGTCAGTCCGTACTGAGCCTGCAGGGAGGAGGGGACAGCATTTAACAGGGCTTTGACAAAGGCCACAGTTCCCTCATTTCCCTCTCCCCTAGCTCTGACATTATTTCCTTGCTTTGCTATGTCAGTGTTCCATTGCTCAGCTGCTCCAAAACTCATCCACGTNAGGCTCCCCAGGAATGGTCACAGCCCTAACCCTGCCAGAGCTCAAGGAACATTTGGAAAATGCTCTCAAAGCACAGGGTGGGATTGTCGGGGTGTCCTGTGCAGGGCCAGGAGCTGGTCTCAGTGATTTTTGCGTGTCTCTCCCAACTCAGGATATTCCATTACTTTAAACAGGACAGGAAACACCCAACTTCCCACTTTCTGGCAGCATTTGGCCCTGTACAAAGAGCAAACTGATCAGATACTCATTGTTTTGGGCAGTGAATAGTGAGCCCACACACTGCTTTGGGAGGGCAGCAAGAGCTGTGCACCCGGGGTGCTGCCAGCCCACAGCAGCACTTCTGTTCCTTCCTAGTCACTCTCTTTTTTGTCCCTTTTGAAACAGTCAGGGCCTGGTGAATCCAGAGTCAAGGAGGGGCTGTGGGAGTCCCATTCCCCTCCCAACACAGACCCCCTGCGCCTGTACCCCACACCCAGCAAGCCCAAACAGCTGCCTCTCAGAGCCCAAGTACCATGAGCACCAAAAGGCAGGTGCTGGAGGTGTGCCCAGAGCAGGGACACCCAGAGCCACATCCCCTCAGGGCAGCACTGGGTGCTGCTGTTCCTGGACAGCAGGACACTCACTGTGACTCTGTCCGCTTCTGCTGGAGCGCACGGATTGTCCCCTCCAGCTGCTGGACCTCGTCTGTCAGTCCGTACTGAGCCTGCAGGGAGGAGGGGACAGCATTTAACAGGGCTTTGACAAAGGCCACAGTTCCCTCATTTCCCTCTCCCCTAGCTCTGACATTATTTCCTTGCTTTGCTATGTCACTGTTCCATTGCTCAGCTGCTCCAAAACTCATCCACGTTTTTCAGAGCCCCCTTCCCAGTGAGTTCCCTGCAGGGACCACGCCAGGTGAGGTACCTGATCCCGGCAGAGCTCAATGTGGGGCCGGTACGTGCGCGTCTCCAGGCGGGTGTGAGCCACTTTCAGATCCAGTGTTCTCTTCTGGATGTCTTCCTCCAACTGCCGGATCTCCTCCTCCATTTCAGCAATTTCCTCCAAGGTCTAAGGATAGACATGTATCATGAGGGACAGCCCAGGATACAGACTGGGAAACTGCCCCCATGTCTCTGGGAATTTTGCTGTGCTGGGGATAGATTTCACTCAAGGGCTTCTGAGGACTGAATCCTCTGCTTCCACATGGACCAGGATGGTGCAGCTGAGAAAAGGGGTGAAATAAAAAGGCTGAAACCTGTCAGTGCTGCCAAGCAGTGCCAGAGAAGCACTGGTGAGACGTGGGATACTGCCGGGATCGTCTGTGTGCCACTGAACAGCAATGTAGAAACTATGCTGAGGCCAAGTCACTTTCCATGTAACAAACAGCCTTTGGGATTCCATTCCCAGCCAAGGTTGTAGTCAATGACCAAAAAACCAACACTTACATTCTGCTCCTGCCATCTGAGCTCACTAAGGGCTCCTTCCATGTCTCTCATCCTCTTCCTCAGCGCAAACTCTGTAGCTATACGCTGAGCATCCAGCTCATTCTCTGTCTGAGGAGAGAACAGCTCCAGTCACACACCCTGCAAGGT
This sequence comes from Nicator chloris, assembly GCA_013400495.1. Classification (NCBI taxonomy): domain Eukaryota; kingdom Metazoa; phylum Chordata; class Aves; order Passeriformes; family Pycnonotidae; genus Nicator; species Nicator chloris. The sequence continues at coordinate 485,467 of WAAE01020066.1, forward strand.
GTCTGTGTCCCCCCCCAGCTGTGCCTGGAAGGTTGGGACAAGCCCAGGAGCAAAACCAGCCAGGTTTGGCTGCTGCCACATATATGCAGGTCACACTTCCCCAGTAGCCAAAAGGCAGGGATTGATGGACAGGGATGCATCCTTCAGCCTGCTGAGACTGCTGCAAGCTCTGCAGCATAACCAAGCTCCTACTTAAACCAGGAGGGCTGCTGCTCCCAGATAGATCCAGAGACATGCCTGCCACTCTCCCACACCAGATCCAGAATCCCACAGATTCTGGGCCAAGGGAGCAGTTTACCTGGGCAATGGAAAGTGTGATTGCTCCTCGGAGATCAACTGAGGCTTTCATTTCTGCCTCAGCACGCTCCTTGTTGCGCTGGCTGTTCAGTTCCCACTCATGAAGTGCAGTTGTTCTGTGAACAAATCAGTTACAAAAATAAATTGAGTGTCTGCAAGACATTTTGAAGGAACCACCTGCTGCAGGCCAGGATGGCAGCACAAAATTATTCTGGAAAGCTGGAGGTCACATCTTGCCTGATCTCCTTAGAGACTGAACCCCACCAGGCCCAACATCTGCTCCACCCAGGGACACATCCAAACCATGGAAGGGAATGCTAGGCAAGTCAAAATGAGCAGCAGAGGTGCTCAGAGGTCACACCACACTGCTTAGTGTCACCTACAGCCAGGCAGGAAGAAGGCAGGGCACCTGGACCCTGCTGGGTTTGTGGTGACAATTTAGCTATCTCCCAGAAGTCTGTGGCTTCCCCATGCCACAGCCAACTTCTGCTCTGAGCTCTCTCCAAAACTGTACCCATCAAGCCTGGACACAGCATGGAAGGAAAAAGCATCCCAGGGCTCGGGGCAGATTGGGGCGCACAAGGACAGATTCTTTCCTTACCCGTATGGGATCCGTGTTGGGTTGACCTTGAAGGAGATGTTGCCAGAGGTGGGATTGAAGGACATGCACTGCCGATCAAGTTCCAAGGTTTCCACCTTGTGCTGGTGGTCAGAGCTCAGCTGCTGACGAGCTTCCTTTAAGAGGCTGCAGAGAGCCAGGCTGGAGTCAGCAGGGAGCAGGCCCAGGGCAGGGGCAGCTCACAATTCCCAAAGTCCATGTCAGTCATCTTTGTGAAATGAGTGATGAGCTCCCACTGTCCCTGGGAACTGGGCCTGACCTGCCCAGCCCTGCCTGCCTGGCTGCCCCGGGCTCTGTGCTGGTATCGCCCTGGAGAACAGAGCTGCCAAGGATTCCCACAGACTATCGGGGCCTGGGAGCTTTAACACCTTGTGGCCACTGATTCCTAAACCAAGGCAGGTGGCACAAGAGATCTGGGACAAAACTTCCAAAGGATGCTTGTGAAGTTGCCCTTGACACACCCTTCCCTGCCAAACCCCACACCCTGAAAATCATCCAAGGCTCCTATGTGGTTCTCTGCCTGCCTGCCCATCTCAGTGTGGCATTAGAGGCACATTAAGTATCTGGGGGCCAAGCAAGGAGAGCAGAGTCATCTGCCAAAAGCTGTCACTCCTCACCAGAGCTGTTTGAAGGCATCATCCACTCGCTGCTGCAGCTCTTTCTTGGTTTTCTCAATCACCTTCACCTCTTTGAGCAGCTCCTCTTCCACAGGATCCCTCACCACATCGATGTCACGACGGCTCTCACGGAACGTCAGACACTCAATGGCAACATCCAAGCACAAGTTCTTTGCCTGGAGGGCATTTTCTGCTGTTTCCTTCACCTGGAAGAAGCAATCAACCAGGTGTGGGGGGGATCTTTTAGGGATGGGAGAGAGAAAGGAAGGGGAACCCACCCATACCATCATTAAGAGGTCACATTGTCTTTGCAGTTCTGAAATCTTTTATCAAGTCTGGAATAAAAACTGCCCAAGCCAAACATCTTAGTGTTCTACACCTGCCATTTGCACTGGGAATCACACTTTGCTGGGAGTTAGCAACTCCAGAAGCAGCAGCAGCCTCTGGGTTTAGAACTCACAGTATCAGAGATCTCCCACTGCTATTCTCTATTTAAACCCAAACATTATTGAAGGATGGTGTTAACATATTTCTTATTATCCTTCAGAGCTTTATAAAATGTCCAAACAACAAAACCCACCCAGAAATCCATACAAGAGCATGCAATATACAGCTGCATGACATGGCTTGGCTCAGCCATGAACACAGTGGTTTGTTTTCCAGGAAGTCATTCCATCAAGTACGGATCTCAGTATAAAATATACATATAAACATAAATATAAATATATCTAGTGAGAAGCCCCCCTGAACTCCAGAAGGGCTTGCCCATTGCACAAGACAAGCCTCAATTATTTCACATCCCATGTTGAGAGTGTAAGTTCATTTCTAGCCATCTGCCTTCCCAACATACTTTGGTTAAGGCTTCAATTTCCAAATCTATGTCTGTGAGACATCTGGCCAGGGCCTCTCTCCATCTGTCCACAGTGTTGATACGATCTTTGAGGCGGGTTCGGCTGTTGTGCTCATCCCATTTTGCCTGGAATTAGAGAGAAATGCCATTACTCTTTTTAAAATTGTAGTTGTGATTCTTGCTGAAGCCTTTCCCCATTTTCAGGACTGACTGAGCCTCTCACAGGAACACAACACATTGCCATTTGGAATCCCAGTCATTTACACAAATGGAGAGCACAGAGAACAACATGAGCGGCAGTCAATGTGAGAAACACACTCGGGGATTTTGTGACAGTACAGATACATCATTGCAGGTGGGTTTACAGGGAGTAAATGTCCATATTTAGCATGTTCTGTACATGTGAAGCCCTTTATTCCCTCATCCACACACCCAAATCTAGACAGTCTCCCCAGCTCCTCAGCCCACAATCCTGACAAACCTGTGATCAGCCTCTCTGCCAGAGGGCTCACCTGGTTGCCGGTTTCATTGCGGAGAGCTCGTCCTTCCTGCCGGACTTGATGGGAATTGTAACGCTGCTGTTCGGCGTCAGCTGAGATGAGGAGGGAGTTGTTCTGCCAGTCCGGCAAGGTGAAGCGCTGGCCTGGCTTTACACTCAGTGAGGCCATCTCGCTCAACAAGTGACTGAAAAGGAGCGGAAGATTTATGTGTTTATTCATGGAAATACACCCGAAATGGAGCTGCAGCCAAAAACTACAGAGCTCTCAGGAGAAAAGCAGCAGCAAGCTGCAACCTGGCACCTGGCCTAATGCAGACACATGTCGTTAAAATGGGGGAGCACAAGGGCAGGTGATGGGAGCTATCCAGGGGGAAAACCCTGTGCACCCGTCCCACCTGTCCCTCCATAGGAATGGAACTGTTTGCAGGTACAAGAAGCTGCTCACAGCACCAGCTTCCATATGGTAATTACTGACCTTGGACAAAAACAGTTGAGGACATGACTGATTCTGTTTGTGCTACAGCTGAAGGCTCAGCACAGGGCTGTGACCCCAGGGGACTCCAAGGCTTTGAAGGAACAGCAGAGTTTTTGGGCTTCTCTTTTTGTACCCAGCACACCCAGCACAACGGGCAGAAACTGCAGGCCCCACTCCAGAAGGTCCGAGGAGCTCCCGAAGGGGCTGCAGATGCCCAAACCCGTGATCAGGGGCAGTTCTGGGACAGAATCCCTTGGCCGCGGGGTATCCCATGTCTGCCTCAGCCCCCGCACAGGGCGCTGGGCCGGAGCTCCTCGAGCACGGCCACCGACGGCAAGGGCTGACGGGGATGTGCAGCCCAGGCATTCCTGAAGGGAAGGAAGCCCGGACGGAGGGCACAAAGGGCCGCGGGCCACAGGGGCCCGACCACAGGTAGAGGGGAAAGAGGGAAAGGGCTGAGCCGCGAGCTCGGAAGGGGCCTCACCCCACCTGGTATGAGGGCACTCAGGTCCCCCGGACCGGCCGGGCTCCCGTCCGCCTCAGGGCCGGGGCCGCTCTCTCCCCTCACCGTTACCGGCCGGTTCCCCGTCTCTCCCCTCACCTTTTTCGGTTAACTCCCCCCGTCCTCCCTTTCCTCTCACCGTTCCCGGCCGATCCCCGCTGTCCCCGCACCGTTCCCGGCCGATCCCCGCTGTCCCCGCACCGTTCCGCGCTCTCGCCCCGGGCTCGCGCGGGGCCGTTGCCGGGCGGCCCCGGCGGGTGCGGCGGCGGCTCTTGGGGTTCTTTCGGTGACAGGGACACCGCAACCCGCAGCAAAGCGGCGCCCAAATCAGCGACAAATGATATTGTTTAAAAAAAATCCCATGAAACGACCCATAAAGCAGGAGGGAGCCGGGGGTGTCCACTTCTAGAGCCGTTTCCCATTTCCACAGCAGCCATCCAGCCCCAAGACGGCTGTGGGCACTTGAACAAGCTCTTGCCTTTTAAATTTATTTTTTAATTTAGTTAAACGGCATTAAAATACAAAAAAGACCGAAAGTAAATGGTTTTCTGTCCATGGCTGTGCCTGATGCCCCCCTCCACATCCCCCCATCTAGACCAACACCTCCATCTGCTCCTTGCTTTGGGAATAAATCAAAATGATGCAAATATAACTAGTCTCACACATGTGCATTTCAAAAAAAAATTTATTTTTCAAATGAATACAGTTCGTTTACAATACACTCAAGTTGATGGTATCTATAGCCAGCAGAGATCGATGACTGCTGTGTCCTATACACAGTCATACAGAGGTTACAGATGCCTACGAGAGGGAAGGAACAGTGAAAGAAGTCGACATTTTACTGTGCTGGAAGGAAAGCAACTCTTGCAACAGGTAGAAAATTTTGGCAAGAACAATTTGTCCAGAAAGGGAAAAGGGGCAGAGGACACGGCTTCTGCTTAGCAAGTACATCTCAAACACTGACACGTTCCCTCCCACCCCGCATGGCTGCAGCCCACGGTACAAAGAGGCACACATGGTCAAGATGGTTAAGTAAAAATAAAGGCTTTTACCAGTTTGTTTGCCATCCATCTACAATCTATTTGTGCAACGTCTCAAGTCACAGCTCTACTTTACTCTTGAAACATTTCCTTTTTGCTTCGAAAGCCCCCAGGACCTTCACGGTGGGAACACATTCAGGCTCCTGCCGAAGCAATGGGAGACCAAAACGAGGGAGCAGTTACCAGCATATGAGAAAGAGCAGACACATGGGAGGGGATCAATCCACTGGACTGGATTATTAAAATTTTATTCAGAAAAAGAATCCCAAACAGTGTGACTTTTTCTTTTTTCAAACAATTTAAACACATGGTATTAAATACGTAAAATTTCTAAGTGTGACATTGCTTCCAGCAGTCTCCAAAACTAACACAGCTCACTGGCCAGTGGTGTTTACGGCACACACAATGTCACCTGAGCCACCTTCTTCTGAAAAATCCTTTAATATTGGCTCATAACCAAATGCTGCCGATTACAGTGAAAGTAACACCCGCTGACAGACAATGTCCTTGTCCACGATCACACACCTCCAGCCAGGTGAACAGCCCAGTTTTTCCCCACAAAGCACCATTTATCCACCATGAGGCTACCTGGGGAGCTGAACTCCTTATACCAAGGGAGGAGACAAAACAACAGGCAGGAGGGTCCTTACCCTGTGAGCCCAAAGAGTCACTGCTCCCCTGGAATGCTGATCTGTACACCAGTGCCTGTAAAACCAACATTTCTGACCCAAAACTCACTCTGCCTGCCCGACTGCTGTGCTGCAGCTCACTTTTCACACCTGCCTGCAAACAGACACCAAACACAACGAGCTAGAAGCAGGTTTTTCTACAGGAAAACAACATGTAGTTGTCTCAAGGTGAGATTCAACACTAAAAACTGCAAAAATGAGATTTCACTGAAAAACAGAAATCAAGTTCAAAAAAAGGTAAACACTACAGCCACAGGCGAGAAGTGATGCACCAAAGCGAGTACCCAGAAGAAGCCATTCTGCACTGCAAAGTTGCCAGAAGCCAAACTCCATCTCTGGCATTTTTCCTCTCACCAAGTTTTGTTGGTGTTCAATCATCCTCACTACTTCAGGAGCAACACTCAAGTTATCACTCTGCTGGCATGCCATCAGGTTCCAAAAGTTCTTTAAATTCAGCATTGCTCCAGTGGGCATCACTTTGCTATTACATCCGAGTGGACACTACCTACCAAGACATGTATTTTCTAGCAAAGAAACCGTTTTTGAAGATATTTAAGAGATTTGCAAGTGTAAGCAAAATGAAAGTTTATTAGTAACTATTTTAAAAGCTAACTTTTGCACACCTGTACTGAAATGGGTTGTGGATCTATGATTTATGGGCAAGCATGGCCCTAAACTCAACATACAGCTATATTTTTGTGTTGCTAGATAGTGTTATAGCATTAATTTTCCAACTGCCAAATGCGTTTGAAAGACCTGTGTAATTCTCAGCAGTGAAAAAAACCCCTTTCATTTAAATAAACTTGCCCTCTGAGCATCTGTTTTACAACAAATGGGTTAGTTTAAAGAAAGCAAGATGGCAAACACGGGACTGACCCCAAGGGGCTTCAGCCTTGGGCAGAGCTGCAATGGGATGGGAGGGAAGAGCTCTGGCTCCCAGCAGGGATGGGTTCCAAACATCTGGATTCACTGGAAGATGCAAAAGTGCAAGAAGTGCACTGGTTTGTATCACTGGTTTGTATCATGAGGTTACCACTGTCACGACATGGCTCACCCTCAGATCACCCACTAACTCACTCTCGTAAGGCGACGTGAATCATCACAAACATTTTCTAGATGAAAAATGGGGCAGAATTGTTTCCCCCAGGTCAGAAAGGGAACCTGCTTTAGAGCCAGATGGTTCCAGAGCTCCTGGCTGGACAACTTTCTAATGTCTCAACACAGCTTCAAATAGAACCTGTTAGAAAAGCTCTTCCATTTTGGTCTGAAAATCCACTTTTCCTAGCAGCTTAAAGCCCAAACTGGCATCTAAGCACACATGTGCCTACTTCTGCACAGTGCAGTGTCTACAACAGGGACCTCATGTCAGAGGGGACTGTTCCTCTTTCAACACCCAAGGGATCACAGGATTCTGTTCCCAGACATCAGCATCCCCCGCTGCTGGCAAACTGCTTTTTGATCTTATCTGTGCCATTTAATCCTCACCTCCACATTCCCACAGTCAGAGCTTTGCACTGCTCCCCGACATTCACTGCACAACATTCCCCATGTCCCTGCAACCTCCAAATGGGTGGAGAGGGGAGAGGCAATGGAGTGTATGGAAAGCTGCAGGAGCACAGTAAAGAGCGAGGATATCACTGGACAGGCAACATTCAAATAAAGGCAGAATTAATGGTTCTCATTAGATAAACATATCAAGGTTAAATTTTATTTAAAAAAATTGCAAGTCTACCAGGAAGTAGGTTTATTTGATGACATTCCTCTCCAGAAACCACTTATTTTAAAAGCTTCTCCTCTCTGGGTAGTTCTAATTAACAAATAATTCAGGGCTCGCTTTGATTAAGTAATTCAACACAAAACCAACTCTGACCAAGGACTTCGAGCTTTAAAAACAGTTCAAGAAAAATACTAACCATCCTACCAATGCAAATACACGTTTTTCCAGCTCTTTCCTGGTCAGAAAAAGGCACATACTTGCTCTCAGAGAGTTCAAGTCCAACACACAGTTCAGGATACCCAAGCTCATGTCTGATGTCCCCATCAGTGTCCCTGAAAGGCGTGAGCTGATCACAGCTCACCTGACACCCACCCACCTCCTACCCAGTCCTTTGTTTCTACAGGCTTTTGTCACCATCCCACCCCCACCCTCACATCCAGAGCTGATCTGTGCTCCACGCAGCCACAGCACCCTCAACATGGCTAATTCCATACAGGCAGTGGAGGGAGAGAGACTGGTCAGGGAATGGGGAGGTAGGTAAGAGCTGAGTAAGAGCAGAGCAACTGCAGTGCTACAGCAAAATGACTTCTACACCTGCCTGCTACGGTTGCTGGGAGCCAGGCACATCTCCAGGCAACCAGGAATCTCCCAGGGCATCTGTGTTGTACAGAAGGGCCACATATTGCTCAAAAAACCCCTTGGGTCGGTGCTGTCTGAACCAGCGGATTCACTGGAAGCTGCATCTGTTTCGCCCAAGGGATTCCAAAGTTTGGATAAAACCACAGTTTGATTTCAGGGGGCAGCTGCCACAGGCACCCCTAAAAATATATAGGAACATGCTTTTTCCATCATGGATTCGTTTTTGAATTAGCAGGCACAGAATAACAGTAGTCTGGGTTGGAAGGGATCTTTTAAAGCTCATCCAGACAAACGCCCCTGCTGTGACCTGAGACCTCTAGACCAGACTGCTCCAAGCTCCATCCAACCTGACACCTTGGATGTTTTCAGAGAAGGGGCAGCCACAGCTTCTCTGGGAAACCAGTGTTTCATCACACACTTGGTAAAAAACTTCTTAAATCTAATTCGAACCAACCTCCCTCAGTTTAAAACCATCACCCCATATCCTGTGGCAACAGGCCCTCCTAACAGTTCACCCCCATCGTTCTTACAGGCCTTTTCAAGCACGGAAAGGTACTGAAGGAAAACACCAGCTGTCAGGTTTTGCTTTTTTTATTTGCTACAGGAGGCAAAGGAGGCTCTGCTGCTTCTTCATTAGCATCAATATTCTGTTTTGATTTTCTCACTTGATAATTTTTAAAGGAGCTTGTACAACTCCTGCTGCACTCTGTTACTTTGAGTCTGCCCTTTCTGCCTCTTCCACCTTTTTTCTTTCCCTTTTAGAGATGTCCCAACAGCCACAGGATCCCAATGTCCCACAGGTTCTCCATCTCCTTGAGGAGGTCCTCCCTGTCCACCTGCAGCTGCTCCCTGTCATGTTTTGGGTTGGTGTTTGGTTTTTTTTTTAATTTAAAGTATTTTAATAACGTCTGTTTTCAGTGGTTTGTTAGCTCTTATTTAATTTGGATACTTTAAACCATCATGCACCCTCCAATGACAAACAGAAACTGTAATTTCTACTGGAATTAAACCTCGCATGTGGCAGCTCATGGGCACGAAGGCGAGCAATTTGTGTCCAACAGAAAACTGCTTCATCAGGTGCAAGTTCATTCCTTTGGATAGAAAGAAGAGGCAGCAACTTCTAAATCTCAACAGGTTCAGTATGAGCTAAATGTAGAAACAAAGCAGTTGGTTGACAGGAAGGGGAGGAGATGGAGAGTATTGCTGCAAACAAGCTGATGGTGCAAGATTTTTGGCCCTTTTTAATCTAAAAGATAGAAACAGCTACTACTAAAAGGGTCAGGAGACACAGTTTTGGCTCAGAATTTAGACTGAAAAATGCTTTCTAAACCCCAGCCTGGTAACATTGAGAAATTGGAAATATAAAATAATTGAACATCATGGCAAGCTTAAATACTAACACAGTGGCATTGGGCACTGTAATAAGACAAGAAAGTTGGTACAAGCTACAAGAGACATTGGATCATGTCTCGAACTTGAATCAGAAGAAATTACAGAGCAAAGAGAGTCAACTTGTGCCTGGGGAGCTGCAGCATCCCCTCAACAACGAGGTGTGGGCAACTCAGCAAGGGCACTGCCCAGTGCTGGGACTCTGAACCCCACATATTTTGTTGATGATGTCCAGAAGCTCTGCTTACTCTCAGAAAAACGTCTGGACATGAACAGATTCCTGCAAAGAGACCACTTGGAATTACTCAGCGAGTTCTGCAATTAAACTCTCAATATTCAAAAATATCCTGACATCAAGTTATTTCACATCTTGAATGCCCAACACTATAAACAGTAATAAAATGCACAAAATCATTTTAGTTGTAGAGAAACAAGGTACCAATTAAGCACTTGTCTATGGCGAGCGGGTTAATTGTCTCCTCTCAAACACGACTGGTTAAGCCAACTTTCTTTGGAGAAGAAAACCAAAACATTCAGAAACTTCTCCTGCCTAAAAATAAGTGTTAAAAGCAACACACAGAGCAGACACACAGACCTATGAGCTGCACACAAACCACCAATAAATATACAGAAACACCACAACAAAGGACAAGGCTCATCATAAAAGAAAAGTCCCGTAACTACTACTCAGACCGATATCAAAGGAAAGGGAAGTGTTTTTTGCAGGCATGTGCAAGCACATTACAGTGTCATCAAAGCACAACTTTGCTATTATTATTACTTTATGCAGCATTACAAGGTTACTGAGGTGCAGTGTTTAATAGTCTAGTCTACAGCTTTTCCTGACTGCAGGAACGCTCACCAAACTCACCACGGACTCCCCCCCTCTGCGGCAGCCCCCAGCCACCAAGCTGCTCCCATCCAGAGCATCAGAAGACCCACGGATCCATCCTGAACACACACGAGCCATGTGAGGACCAACCATCTCCCAGGCCACCCTTAAGACACCCTCCTAAGACACCCTCCAGTTTGTCTCCATCTTTGGCTGTCCCTAAGAGAAGACATCCTTCAGAAGCTACGGGTTCCTTTTGGCACCAATCACGTCCCCACGGCTTCTCCCACAGCCCAAACCCCCAGCCCCCTCAATATGAAGAGGTAAATCACATTGATCAAACCCAACCTAAGCCCAGCCTACCAGCTGAATTTGGTGATCGCTCCTCAATGCCTCTCCCTCCAAAGGAAAACACCTTCCTGGTTATTCTTGGTCCTGACTCAGAGAAGCTGATGTTTGAAAGTACCTAAAAGATACTATCAAACACTTGGCATTTTCAATAATTTATCTTAAATTTGCAGCCACGTACAACTGGAAAATAAAAATCTACAGCACCATCTTCTAAAAAGGCACTTTCTGAGGACTGTCTTGCTTAAAAAAAATAAAAGTCACTCCAAGTTTTAAACAGTGGAACTGCTTAGTTTGAAAAGGACCCTACTACGGTAACAACCCGTGTTAGGTGAGGGGGTACCTCAGACAGGATGTGAAAGGCCAGGGCACGTGGGATGGAAAGTAGATGGAGTCTCCCCAACACCCTCATTCCTGCCAAACCAACGCTTCGATATTTTCCCTCGCACACCTCTCCCTTACAATTCCTTCCCCTCCACATGCACCTTTGTCTACTCAGGGGACTAAAATTTGGGTTTTAGTGTCACGGAGATCAGGATTTTTAAGATTCTGCTAGGGAGCTAAGATGTAGGATCCTGTATCCATCTTGCTCATACCTCAACTACAGAAAGTACAAAATCTTCTACCAGTAGAAAGCATCAACGAACTCAAGCTCTAACCATAATATTTTACAAAAACAAGGAGTGCATTGGCTAAGTGAAGTTTGATTTCAACATGTGCCAAACAAAAAATGATATTCTGAACATGCAGCATCAACCTAAAGTACCATCTTTGGGTAGAAAAGACAGACAGAAATCTTTCCCTTTGACACCTCTATGGAATTATTCACTAGATCAAATCAACCTGCCAGTAGCAGCCATGAAACTCCACAGCACTGAAAGGGACAGAGCATCTGCCCAGCCTGACCAGAGACCACGATGGCCATTTAGAAACAACCACCTTTGAAAACTGAATTTACAGGTCCAACATACATAATCTGAGCTTTTGATTCCTTGGTTATAACAGTGCTGAGTACGGTTCTAAACCCTCAGTTCACGAAACAGGGAAAATACCAAAAGTAGACAAGATATGAAGAAAATGTAACAAAAGGGAGGAGAAACAAAAAAAAAAGGCTTCAAGCTTGAGCTTGGAATTTCACCAGAGTGAACTTTAAGACTAGTAGAAAACCAGTACTTGTAGCTGGAATTTTTACAGCAGACTACATGGTATCTCACGTTGAGCATTTTACAGGACAAGTATTTCTACATGAAGAAGTGAAAATCATTTAGGACCAAGAGCATCTTGAAATAATTTGACTGACAACTTCCAGAAACCCATTTTACTCCTGAAAACCATTTCTGTGGCCAAACGCCCAAAAGAACACTGGAATGAATCCTATAAAAATAACTTTTGGACACGTGTAACCAGATGACACATGGAACAGTGACACAGCGATCCTGAGTCAAATGGCCACGGCTCAAGTCCCCAGAAAGGGAAAAAAGGCGACTTACAGTGGAGTCACTCCTCCTGTTGGCAAATGTCGCGAGTTTAACGCCTCAACCACAAACATTCTATGATTCTCTCCAGCTCTGGATCTAGCAGTGGCCAGGTGGGAGGTTTGGGCAGGGCTGGCTGGGTGAGGAGGGGCTCGGCCACACCCCGGGCCTGCCCCCACCACGGGAGCACTTGGTGGCACTTGTTCAGTACAAGTGAGGTCTCGGTGCAGTGTCTGAGGAGATGGGAACTGCTTTTCTCCACAGGCAGAAACCCGAGGCCGGTGTCTGCAAAGCAAGAAGAGCCATCAGCCTGTGCCCATATCCCTCTTTGGACTATCCACAGCCAGCTCCTGGCTGGAGAGGGGGATCTGCTGTGCCACTCAAGATTTCCTCAAACAGCACATAAAATTTGAGATTTTTTTTTTTTTTCTTTTTCAAGGAGAGCAGGTACAAAAATAAAAGAAATCCATATACTCTGAAAATATACTGGAAACTGCCACCACAGATGAGGTACCATTTATCCCGACCCCCCACCCCCAAACTGCAAACATCAAAATATATATGTTTTTAAACAAAAGAAGAATATCTGGCTATTTAATCTCAGTTAAAATGACAGCACCCTTTGTTACACTTGATATTTCACACCATTAATTCTCTTTTGAAAAAAAACCCAAGATATCTAACTAACCTTGATTCCTTGCTTTTCTCCTCATTCCTTAGTGCAGTAATTGTCCATCTCCATTTAAATAAATATAGCAGCTACAGCATCATAAATGTGTGGCCCTCACGTCAGTAACTTGATATCGTAATACAAAGAAGTATCGGCACTTGACGTAGATATTTGCAAAACCAAGAAGAGAGATTAAAACTTCCAAATACTCTTCACATGAAAACCAGGTACAATGTTACCTTGACAACTGAAGTCACTTTGCCAATGAAGTTTCTTTAGTTTTTGGTGAAAGTAGCAAGCAAAAAAGCTTCTCAAATCCAAGTCACCGAGCGTGGGCAGGATGAGAAGCGGCTTTGAAAGGAGAGTTAGAAGGCTTTGTAAAAAGGAATTTTCAGCTAAATGCCAGAAGTCCACAAGAACTCTTTGTAAAATAGGTTTTTTTTTTTAAATAAAAAGTTCTCTGTTTCAAAAGAAATTTCTGTGTAAAGCTTAAGCTGAACCTTTTACAAACGGCACTGCTACTTAGAGAGCTTTAGAAGAAAAGTGTCAGGTCAGAGACTGGGAAAAACATCTGAGAGACTCACTGAGAAACAACCTTGCTCAAAGGACCCTGTCACATCCCCCTCCCTGCACCAGGTGTGTCTGAAGGCACTCACAGCGACAGGGCACTCTGGCAGTCTGAGCTGGGACCCCCTGGCTCCAGGGGTCCCCAGCCTCAGGGCCTGCTGAGCCCCCCAGCCACCCCCAGCTCCCCTCCGAGCACCCCCAGCCATGCCCACCCCCACCACTGTTTCCAGTGCAATTTCAGCTTTGCCAAGTTAGTCTTTTACATTATTTTCCTTGATTTTGAGAGATAAAATAGGTATCTACACCAGCTGTTAGTAAAGCTCTTGCAGACAGTGTTGTGAACAGCACTACGGACATTTCCATACAATATACAAACGCACAAAATACAGTACTTGGTTTTTCTGGCAGAAAAAAAAGGGGTTCATGCCTGGTGAAGCAAAATGGGCTCAGATTTTAGGCTCAAAATACAGTATATTGGCAAACAGCAGATTTGGTGAGAACGAGGACAGAAGCTACTTAGACCAACCAGGTTTTCATGTGAGAGCAGGTGGAGGTCAGGAGGGCTGGGATCACAGCAATGCCCATACAAACAGCTGCAGTAAATATACTATGAACCAGTGCAAATAAAAACAGTCAAAAATGCAGTTCACGAGTTTACAAAGTGCAAAACTCCCCAGTCCCCTCGTTGAATAAACGCTCGTCTCTGACATCTTAAACATTGGTTTTAAAGTGGAATGAAAGAGTCCCATTGGTTTGTTTCACATTTCGGTGATTTAACATGTTAGAACTATCCCAGCCCTCTTTATTTGCAAAGTGAAATGAAGTTACCAATAACTTAATTTTAAAAGGAAAGTCACTATCAAAGAGGAAAAAAGCCTAAAAACTTTTATTAAGTCCAGACATTTTACTGATGTCAAATAGGTTTAACTAAGCATGTAAAAACTGAGATCTTAATACAAAACCCTGTCCATTTAATTCAAATATGCTCCACATTTCAAAGCCAAAAATAAGGCCAATTCCTTTGTTAAATCAAAAGACTGCAGCGACAAGTAAAGCTTGCAGAAGTCTAGAAGCATTTTTTGTATTTTTTTTTGATTTAAAAAAGGAAAATTCAAGATTCCTTCTGACTATAAAACTTTCCTTTCAAAATTAAGGCTTTTACTTTGTCCTTTTAAAATCCTGGAGGTGTCCATTCTCCCACAGTCTGTGGTACAGACACTGCTTCAGTACAGCTCAATGGACACAGTTTTTCTTTAGAATGCTTATTGCACTAAAAGATAGCAAAACAAGTTGTCAGTTTCTTTTTTTAAAAATAAACATGATTACATTTCTAAAAAATAAAAGTTGATGTTGACCATATGTTCTGTAATAATTAAATTAAAGCATTATTATTACTCTAATAAATATAAAAGAAACAAAAGGAAGCTAAACTTCAAACACACATACATATGAATCACATTAAGGTGTGAGAGGCAGCAAGTAAAGTAGCAGGTTTCTTTTTTTTCCAAAAAGACCTTAGCTCTAAAGTTTCAGTTCTGGTGGTTACTGTATGTCATCCCAGAAAACCTGGGACATCAGATCTCACGTGAAGCTTCAACAGATTTGACTTGCCAGATAGGAAAAAATTGAAACTTTTGGACTAGGTAAAACAGCAGCTTTAGTAAATTCCCCCAGGGAGCAAGAAGAGTTGGGTCACTACTGCCTGCACATGAACCACGAGCTTCTTGGATTGCTTTTGAAAGGGAACTCTTGGAGCTGAGAACTCCAAAGCTGTGATAAAAGACACAAAGGCAGCCATTGGCTAAATTAGGTTCAAATTATTGGATTAGTGTGCAAAACATCTTCCCCCCCTCACTGTTTCCTAGCTAGTGCTGTACATTCCAATGCACTTGGATATGTTCACATTCGAATGCTCGATGGCAATACTGAGAGAAAGATTCCTCAATGCACGGGGGTTAAAAACTTATTTTCTTTTTTGCACACTTTCCTTCTCCAAACAATCACTGCGATTGTTCCTAAAAGGTGGTTTGTTTTTTGTTTTAAATTACACAATAGATTTTAGTTTATTATTACTCTTTTTTTTTTGTTTTTTTTTTGCAACAATAGTTGTGCTGCCGAGCAACTTGAGGTAAAGGCAGAAGAGGGTTAAACTACGAGAAATAATAATTAAAAAAAAATGATGGCGGTGCTTCCCACGGGAGCCCGCCCCAAAAAAGCAGTTGGCTGGTTTCATATTGCATAATAGTGCTGTGTTCCTGGATGAAGTAAACAATCTTCCTTGTGTCAATTTAAGGGTGAGCCTCTCGCCCCTGCACAGCGTCAGCTCCAGCACGATGGGAGGCACAGCCCCTAAACCAACCCCCTGGAAACATACATTGTATGTGGCTTAAGTTCTCAGTTCTCCTCTCCGTGAGTGTCTCCCGGGTCATTGACTTAAGCGAAGTACATCGTGCGTAAGGTGTCTTGGTGAATCTGTACAGCCTTCGCCAGGGCCTGCGGGTCTCGCCCGTTGCTCTGTCCTGACACGTGGCTCCCTTCAGCACTGCAGGGAACGAGGGAGAGACAGGCAGGGCTGTAAATTGTATTAATTCGGATCAAAACGCTGCTTTCGTATCTCTTTGACAGAATCACTGAGGTTGGAAATGACCTCTAAGATCGAGTCCAACCTGTGATTGATCCCAACCTCATCACCCAGCCCAGTGCACTGAGTGCCATGCCCAGTTGTTCTTGAACACCTGCAAGGATGGGGACTCCACCACCTCCCTGGGCAGCCCCTTCCAATGCCTGACCACCCTTTCCATGGAGAAATTCCTCCTCATGTCCAACCCGACCCTCCCCTGGCACAGCATGGGGCTGTTTCCCCTTGACTTGTCCCTTGTTCCCTGGAAGCCCAACCAGCCCTGGCTGCACCCTCTTGTCAGGGAGTTGTAGAGACTGAGAAGGTCTCACCTGAACCTCCTTTTTTCCAGGCTGAGCCCCCCCAGCTGCTACCCATAGGGCTGACTCTCCAAACCCTTCACCAACACAGCACCAGTGACAGAACTGGACACTGAGAAATATCAACTCTCGTATTCACCCAGCAACCTTGAGGCTTTTGACAAATCTCACCATGGCTGCTCAGCTTGTTCATCTAAAAATAAGCCTTTTATAAATACACTGATGGCTTGAAGGTTAGAAAATATTCTGACGTACAGAGCTAGATAAGTGGAAGCACTTAACATTTGGTTCATTCATGACCACTCTGATCCTAAAGCAAAAAAATTAAATCCGTGGCTTGATTCCCTCAGACCACGTCAAAGTCGTAACAAAATACTTCAGTAACTGAATTTTTTTAATCTGAGTGTTATTCAATAGAATCCACCAACCCACTCTGGTCTGATGTAGAGCAGCAGCTGCCAGGAGTGATGATCTTAACATCAGTCCTAGAGGCAACAAAAACTAAGCGCAAGACCAGCAGGAATCACTCGCAGTCAGGTGGCTTTAGGCCTGACAGCAGAGGAGAGCAGTGGGGACTAAAGCCCTGAGCACAGCCTGTGATTTACCTGTCGTGTTCCTTGTCCACGAGGTGGTA
This sequence comes from Nicator chloris, assembly GCA_013400495.1. NCBI lineage: Eukaryota > Metazoa > Chordata > Aves > Passeriformes > Pycnonotidae > Nicator > Nicator chloris. Next base: position 502,263 of record WAAE01020066.1, read on the forward strand.
GCGTGCTCTGAATGCCACCAGGTGAGCGTAGTAGGCGGGCGCGGGGATGGAGACGGAGCGGGTGCAGCGCACGTACGTGTGGCACAGCTGGTACGTCAGCAGCTGCAGCTCGTCTGCTGTGAAACAATTGTCATCCCACAGGACGTGGTAGTGGGAGGGACGGCTGGTTCCCTGCAGAGATGGGGAGGGAGGGTCACTTCTCTGGGTTTCCATAAACAAGTCAGGTTTTGATGTTCAGAAAGGGCCAGGTTTATCTAGTGTGAACTCCTACGTAACAGCAGCCAAGTGAGTTCAGTTTTATGTCAGGCCTAAATGTATTTAAAGATGAGTAAGTCTAACATATACATGATTATATTGCTCTAAATGTTCTTGCTTCGATAAAACCCTTTCTACAAAACCCTCAGTGATCAACAACTGCTCCCAACATGACTAAACTACAATTACAGCACCTTTTACCTATCTTCAATTAAACTGTTTCTCAGAGAGAAACATCTCAGAGCAATAACCAGTGTTTTTACATCCTTCCAGTTCCTGAGCAACCTAACTGCAAGTATGAACACTAGAAATTCAAGTTAAATCTTACAGCGCACCTGAATTGGGTAAACAGTTCTGCTTTAGCCAAGCTACAAGTCTCTCTTTTTAAAACAAATAGATCTGAAGTATCAATTTAGTTGAGATTCTTTATGCCTTGCTATATTAAGCACAACGAGCTGCAACTACACCCAGAATTTCTGCTTCAATTTCGATACAATTTTTTTCCCAAGGGGCCAAAATCCAGCTTGCTCAGAAACAGTGTAAAGGTTGACAAAAAACCCACTGAAATGATTCAAAACTGGAAAAGAAGTCATGCCCAGTCAACCTAAACAAAACTGATGACAATGTGGTCAGAGTCACCTGATAAAAATTTAAAGAGTAAATTTTTTTTTTTTTTTTACATTTTAAGCAATAGCCTGATACAAGTTGAAGTATTTTTTTTCAGAATGTTACAAAATAAAGTGACCTCTTTAAAAACAAACTTTAAAAAGCACCACTTACCATCAGTGCAAATTTAAATGTGCAGCAGATACCATCTCTTAAGCAAATCTTTCCCTAAGTCCCACAATAATGTTTTATCTCAGAGAAAAGAGAGCTAAAAGGACACTTCCCTGCTAAATGACTGTTTGTAAACAGATGTCACAAAAAGGAGAAAAAGAACTTATTCTAAATTCACATTTACTTACACAAAGCAACCATACCTGTATTCCAGCATGGCTACAGAGGTAAAAATCAAACTCGTAGGGGTGTGTAATGTCTGTGTCTACAGTTGTCCCAGCTGGAATATTGCCACTTCGTCCAACCTAGAGAAGAGGTTTGGTAAGTGCAGCCTCAGCTGTTTAAACAGCTCAACTGTAATGAGAAATACAAGTTTCTATTCACCACTGGCAGGGTTTCGGCACATGAAGTGCCACAGAACTGTTTGGAATGTGCCACTACATCAGCCTTGGAGGTTTGACAAGGACACTGGATGGCTCTCCAGCACCTTACACAACACTGCACCTCCAGCATATTCCGGCTCAGACTGAAGAGCTGCACAGAATTCTCAGCTTCAGTTTGGATTGACTAACTCAGAAAAAAGGTTCCACCATTTTGTACTTTCTTCTATTACAGCTGCTGGAGATTGGTCCTGAGTAGTCACATGGACTTCAGCTCCAATGCGATGTTGTGGGGGGGTTTTAATGTACTTAAAGGTCAACGATTTTTCAATTTGAGGCCCTATTTTATCAAATCAACACTTCCCTGCATGCACATTCAACCAGATGGACAGAAGCCCACGCTAATATTTTCTCCAGCAGCCTAAAAGCTTGACATGAAGCTTTCCCAAAAGGCTCCTCAGAGGGCAGTGATTACCCTTTCTGTTCTGTCAGCACAGAACAGCCGTGTATGATGCCGCTTCTGCACCACAATGTAGGTTATTCCAGGCTGATAATCCTTCTCCAAACTGATGCAGGCTTCTCTTATGGCCAGCAGCTCATAATACAAAACCTACAAGCACAAGAACAGAGGAATTTATGTTTCCCTTCTACTGTATTCTACACACAACACCTACAAACTCGGTGTAGTTAACAGTAGGTACAACTTTGGCACAGAAATGGTAATCTTGGAAAGTAGTTAGAGGTATGTGATTTCCCAAATTTGAAGACTTCTCCTTCCCAGACAGGAAAACAGCTGCAACTCTTCTTGCCCAACAAGATTAAGAAATTCTTTAAAAGTCTCCACCATTTTGTGTAAACGTAAGCAACTCAAACAGTACAAAACAAGACCTGCAGCTACTACAGAGTAACAGAATCTTTCAAGAAACACACAACTGAACAAACCTGTCGGAACTGTCCCTCAGAGACGCCGTCCCTGTAGAAGATGATACGGGTGGGCTTGAACCGTGTTGATTTGTAGAACTGGATGAGCAGCTCCCTGACCATGGAGGCCAGGTCCTGGATGATCTCCTGCCGGGGCCGCTGGACCCTCACCGTGGCACAGTACCGGCTGGGATGAGCATCCATGCTGCCTACAACCTGCGGGGAGAGTGCAGCAGGGAAGGCTTCAAGCTCAAATCCATACCAAAACAATTAAAAACAAAAAAGCCAAGTGTGGCAAGTACAAGGTGTTTGTGCTAAACAACAACCAGAGTCACACTTTCAACAGGAACTTGTACTTGGTACAGGTTTAACACCTTTTGCCCCAAGCGTCCTGATATGCACCAGCTGAATTTGGCTTCTCACTAAGGCATATTTTTATAATCCTGACAGACATATTTCCGTGACGTTTTCTCACCTTTTACACTGAGAAAAACCTCAGCTTCCCTTAGTTACTTCAAACACAGATGCAGTTTCCTTGACTGCAATCAATGACAACTAAAATACCAAAGGGATGAAGTAGGAGAGGACTGACCGAGCCTCCAATCACCACCTTGAGTTCCTGGACTGTACCAACACAAAAGGTAAGAAATATCAAAAACATTTCTGCCAAACCAGGCCTTTAATTACACTTTTCTCCTTTAAAAAGACAAAAAAATGTTACTAGCTGACATCACCAAACTGTGTTATTTCCTTGAGAATATTTCTGCAGAAATATATTATTTAATGATGGCCTTTTACCTTTATTTAAAAATTAACAATGCCATTTTACCTTCATTTAAAAATTAAAGAGCTAAGGAACCACTCTGAACTACCAAGCAGCTTTTTTCTTTCAAATACATGGTTTTTAATATCATTGGGGATGTGTACAAAGAACTGGCATAAGCCCTGAAAGATAATTGATACAGATGTAATCCATGAGCCCCATTTACTATTCTAACATTTACCCAAGATGAAAAAAACACCATGTAAATTTAATAAAACTTACAGCAGCAATGGAAGGCTTCTTTCCATCTCCAGCTGGAGGGTGAGTGACATCAGCTCCCAAAAAGATCACTGGCTGCTGGAACACAGAAGGTCTTCAAAAAGAAAAAAGTGCTAAGTCACACTCGTAGCTGAAGAGCTGCCACAAGGTCATTGCTCACCGTGGGGGTTGTTTCTGTCTCAGCCTTATCAGGTACCCAAGCCAAGGCTCAACAATGGGATCTTTGTGTACAAGAGGTGAACTTGGAACCCTCTCCAGCAGAGGCCAAAGCGCACTGCAAACACACTGCCACAACTGGGGCATGATTCTGGTGGGGAGCAGCCCCAGGGCTTCAGTGGAGCAGCACAGCCGGGGGCTTCAGAGGCCCCATGTGAGCCTGGGGGTCTCCTGGGCACCACTGAGCTATGGCACCAGCACACACATTATACTGTTCCCCAGGACTTGAGCAGCAGGATGGTCTTACATTGCCTTTAAAATATTCTTCCTCACACAAATGTTCCTCATTTCAACTTTGATACTGATCATACATTCAACAAGAACCTTGGCTGAAGACCTAAAGCACAGGCCAACCACCACTCTGAGCCTGTGCTGGAAGGAATTTAATTCTACCTCAAATAACATGTACTATTATCAGAAGAATATTTTAACTTAAAACTTGGCCACATTTACATTTTGGGTGCTAAGGAGCAAACGTAACCACATCTGTTAAAAGAAAACCCAACAGACTCTCCAGAGTCTTACCGTTGATGAGGTACAAGGATGTTGTTGATTCCTCCTAGTTTAACATTAATCTTCAGGCACAGATTTGAGAGGGTCTGTGGAGATGTTTTAATGACGTTCTTGACCTGAACACACTGTGTGGCCATTCCCAGCAGCGTATCTCCCACGCGCTTCACCTCCGCTGGGAAGCAAATACAAGGAGACAGCTTGAGTCCATTTCAGGTTATTGCTGCATTTCGATCTTAGATAACTCACAATAATTTCAGCATACATACTCTGCAGTAACTTCTAACTTACCTGCATACTCAGATATGCTTCCAATTCATCTTCAGACACAAAACAGTGGTTTCTAATGCCTAAAGGATAGTTCTGAGTAATTTTTAACATACACTGATGTGGGCCTGATATTTCTGGGTCTGAGAGATTTTAGCCTGCTAGCAGCTGCTAACTTTTTCCCATGGAAAAAATTATCAAAAAAGCTTATTCTCAAAACAATCCTGGCAAACAACTATCCTTTCTCAAAACAATCTTTCTCCAGGTGGGGTTTTGCTTTTCTAGTTCTCAAAACATTTTAGCTGTTTCTCTGGTTTAACCAATGGGATTGGAGAGGTGTCATTCCTGTTCACCAATCATGTTAAGTCGGTATTAGAACACCTTATAAAAGCAGTAAGAATTAGACAATAAAGCTTTTTTTCTATGCTCTTTGCCTTCTGAAATATTTGGAGTCCCTCATCCTTTTTTCATGTCCCACAACAACACACTGGCAGCAGATTTCTCCGAATGATACCGGACTGAACAGGTGAAGACAGAGGTGTGCCCTTACCATACACCGGCGTCTTCCCTGGCAGGATGACAATGATGAGCTGGAGCCCTGAATAGGTGTTCTTGAGGTGTCGGAACATGGGCTCCACGCTGTCTGCACCCTGGGCATACTTGCAGAAGCAGGGCTGGCCCTGGATGGGCATCCCGGCATCCTTGGAGATCTTGCGCAGCTGGTCTGTGAAACCCCTGCAGATGTGGAGGGTTTTGGATTTTTGCAGTAGCAACAGCACAATAACCAAATAATAACAAAAAATAACCAAAGCACAAAGGGACAGAACTGTCAAAGGAGGATGATTCCAAACAGTTTTTAAAGCAGCATTTTAAAAATGTTTATTATGTGAAGGCTGTTCAGCTGTGAAACACCACAGGCCAGAATGGGCTAAAAAATAGTCTCGACACCTTCAGTACTTTGTTCAAGATGTCAGAAGGGACTACATACAGTGATGTCACAGAACAAACACCAAACAGTGTACCCAGTATAGTGTTTTGACTGTAGCTTCCAGCATGGAAGCAAAACCAGCCTGGATTCTCACCCTAACATCTCACAATAAATCCAGGTAAAATGCTCATCATAATCCTACATTCATGTTTCACTCCATTAGGAGAACAGTCCAAAGCCTGAACCACAACATGCCTTACTTCAGAATTTCTTCTCTGCATTGTCTCTGTGTTGCAAAGCAAGCTATGGCCCACATCTTGATCTCCACCCCAGTGTGGAACTGTTTCCCTCGCATGTCCCACACGCCATGACTTGGTGTTGCCACGGTTCGATTCTGGGGAAACAAAAGCAACAGACACTCAAGTGACTGAAAAAGAAGCAGCCAGTGCTATTTGCAGTTTCCAGATAACAAAGACGAGTTTATTATTCAAAGTCTGATCCCTGTAGAGTCAAGGTGTACAGGAAATCACTCCACAAAATGGAAACCAGATGAAAAGCCAAAGCCTCACCCGTCCTCCGTACTGCAGCATGGGGGCTGGGAGCACGCGTCCTGTCACATGAGCCATCTCATCCCTCACTTTGAACTGGAACTCTTGGACAAATGGATCTGCATCATAATTTGCACTTCTCACCTAGGAGAGATTTTTCCATGTTACGGAAGTATCTGATTATACTCCATATAAGAAACCATAGGCTAACAGGAACATTGCAGAAGTGTTCTTACAACAATATCATTGAAAAAGGCTCAGACTTGACTGCTCAACACTATCAACCCATCCTCAATGAAAACAATTACTACCGTGAGATATATTGGATGAGATGGTTTCTGTTCCCTTCATTACTCAAGTGCTCATTTGCTGTTTGTTCATTCAAAAGCATTTTTTGCGCATTTCCTCACAGTAAATCAAGTGTAGAGATGATAATGCAAGAGCCTGTACTATGGACTAATGCTATTGTTGTAGGCCATTTTAAATAAATCCTATTTTAAAAAGTAGTCAAAACCTTTTAAGATTAAAGGACAAGGAGGAATGAAAAGACTAGGAAGTTCTGTATGGATGTAATCCAGCCCAGTGTCACTCTGAGCAGTGTCCCACAGAGCTGGGATTGGGGCACTCACCAGTCTGCTGATCTCCTCCTGCCTGTCTGGGGCAGACCTGGCTGTTGCTTTTATCATGGTCGAGGTCTGATTGTCCGTGAGCTTCTTGATGCACCTCTGGCCAGCCACGATGTTACACACCTGCAGAGGAAATCAGAAGCATTAACTCACACTGAAGCACTCAGATCACACCACACTGTACACACATGACACCAGCTGTCACCATAAACAACAACCCCAATGTGTTTGAGCAACTGCCTGTTCTTTCTTGTATTTCTACACTTTAAAGCACTCTAGGATGCAGACAGTCTTTGGTGAAATTAAAGAGATGAACATGTAAACACATTTGTACTGCAAAGAGCACAGATTATTAATGTTTTGCAAACTGATAGAATCCACCCAAACCCAGCTGATCTATCAGAGTAAGGGTCGTACTTCTAAAGGCAGGTAGGTGTGTTTTTGTTCCTGTCCCACTTGCAGACAAGGAAGGTGAGGGTATTTCAGCTGGAGGTTGTATTTCTCTCTGAAATACTGTGCTACTGTCCTCTCCACAGTCTGGCCATTTTCTAGCTGTAAAGGAAAGCTGAGAAGACAGACATTTTAGTAAAATATTAGTTGTCAAATAACATCACCCCCAAATTACTGAAATATCAGGTCCCGTTACTCAGTGTGAAGCTATCACACATTTCATGCTCTGACAAAAAGCCTCTTACGTTTGATGACTTGCAGGCCGTCTCGTTACGTTACAGACACGGTACTTCCTTCTCATAGTCCCACAGTGAGTCACTTCTACCTTTAGACCTGCATAAAAGCATCCAAAAAACTGATGCCATAACTACACAAACACATATACAGGAGACAAAAGGTTTCAAATGATAGAACATAACAGCTTTGGGGTCAGCATCAAATAGCACAAACGTAAGAAATTATTATTCTCTAAACATTTTTACCTTCATTATAATTTGAGTTCTGACTAATCCTGATTACTATCCTCAGAAAGAAATCATGATGTAGAATATTTAATGTTCAGTGTCTTCTGAATTTCATTTAGCAGTTTCATTTAAAAAGCATTGACTGAACTCGGACAGTAGTTTTCACCATATCCTCATGTTCTCATTCTCAATTTTGTACATCTCTCCAAACTACCAGTTCCAATGTAATTGAAATTAAAAGGACAAAACCAGGTTTCTACTTTGTCTTTCTCCCCAGCTTTGCGTTCACATTCAGCCTGTAATTTTCTTTAACTTTACTGACCAAGTTTAACTTTGCATTTTGAGCATCTCATCTCAAAGCACCCAGCCTACACACCAGAGCCTCTCCAGACTTATCTCTGCCCACGATAATCATGACAGTGGCAGCTCCAACAGTCTCTGGGGGCTGTTGCTGTGACTGTGCACACACTGTGCTGTTCACACAGAGCAGCCTCAACATCTGCTGGGAGCACGGAGCTTATCACACGAGGGCTGCACAGCATCCACACGCTGCTGTCTTTCCCCAGCTCCATAGGACAGAAAGCAGCTAAAACCAGAGCCTTGGTACTCAAAGGATTCACCTCCAGTAGTAAAGTCTAATAGCAGTGAAGTCTAATAGTAAAGGCCTTTGAGAGCAACTGGATTGCTCATCCTGTTGAGGTTCGTGTGCATTGTGGACAACTGACTGAACCCCACCCAAAATCACGTCCCCAGATACCAGACTGTATTTGGTTTACTGGGGACACAGACATCACAAGGAAGCACTGACTGTACCTCCTTGCTCCCTGACAACCCGAATTGCATCAAGAACATCAGCATTATTCAGAGGACGGCACAGTCAAAAATAAACCATCACTGCCCTGACACGGCATTCAGAGAAAATAAGCCATGGGGCACTGTGACCACAGACAAGGGCTGATGAACACAGAGATATCTGGAACCCATTCCCTGCTCTGCCATTACTCTGCTGTGACACTACCAAGGCAGTGCCCTCCCCCAGTACTGCTCACACACAGCCAACTCCAATGCAGGGCTTGTTTTGCTCTACATGGTCACGTCCTGGCTGAAGCTCTCAGACCCTACAGCAGTAAAGACAAGTCTGAGAGCAAAGGGATAACTTTCAATATTTTCTGACTATGGTAACAGAGCCTCTGAGGCACCTGAGATCAAAACAGAGGCAGTTTTTCAATCTACAGTTACCTGCCCTACAGAACGAAGACACACAGGCAGATGTAAAAGGGGGCATGTTAGGACTAGCACAAAATAATTCCTGTCGGTCTTTTTTCAGTCATGACTCTTCTGTGAGCACATCTCTTTATGACTACAGTTCAAATTTACTTTTAAGATGCTCAGTATTTCAGTAGTCTAATCTTGCATCAAGTGTTTAAGAGCTGAGCTCCTTCACAGCTTTTCTCTCTGCAGCTTACACTGGAATGAAGGATATGGGAAAATACAAAACCAAGTAGCATATATGGAGTGAAACCACTCAAACCAGCAGCTTATGCAATTCCTTTGGAATGGAATTTGGCCTTCAGCTGCAAGTGGTACTTGTTTTTCCACAAGGCAATTATTAGAATTCGCTGTAACAACACTCTTTCAAAGAATCAATGTTAGCCTTGAAATCAATGTTCACTTTGCCATAGCATTGAAACAGCAGGAGCCCACACACAATTCCAGGTGGCCTCAGGGACCTTGGGTTAGGAGAGGCTGGCACCAGCCACTTACCTCTGCCCAGGCAATGAACATGCTCCCTCTTTCCCTTTAAGCCACTGGGAATGTTTTTCAACTCCCATTTCCACAGAGCCGCATTGTTTCTCTCAGGATTAGAGCTTCACACATGGATACTACAATTCTCTTGGCAGTTCCAGGCCCTTCTGATGCATGTTAACCAGGTTTCCAGTTAAAACAATTCCCTTAGAATTACCATTACTGTATTACCTGGGACAAAACTGACCCGTTCCTACTCACCCTTTATCTCTTTGGTGAATTTTACCCGATGAGAATCAGTCAGAGGTCTTGGTTGTTCATCAATATTATGAATGTCAAGGACTTCACACATGAACTGAATTACGGGTTGTGCTTTGTAGAAGGCAGTGGCAGAAACTACAAAGAGCAAAATATTAAGTGTAAAAAAACCCAGACAAGGTATTGTGAAGCAGTTGATACATCAGTATTTCCTAGAATTCCATGTAAACCTCAGGCACATTTAGAAACAGAACAGCGAGTTCTGCAAGAGTAAAATATAAAAAAGCCAGCAGAAGGTCCAGAGTGACACATCTGTCCCCAGTAGAGTCATCCTGCTGCTACCTGGAATTTCAGGGGTTTGAAAGGGTTTTTCCCCCGAGAACATTTATTTCTAGAGAGCTGCAATGCCCCAGAGAGACATTCTCTTTCACCCCTGTATGAGGCTGCAGAGACAGGACTAATACCTCTCTACAGCAGACTTTTGAATATTAAAAGCTAACATAATTCAACATGAAATATAATTTTATCAGTTACACAATCTGCTCAATTACTGAAATAACATCTGGTGTAGACATGAGAACTATTTTGACTACGCACAAATTGTGTTGGTGTAGTGGGGAGTGCAACCCTTAATCTATTCAAATCTCTTACCCTCCCCACATGCTAATGACACAATCACTTTAAGGAACAATATACTGGTTTTAAGCAGGACAGCTGACTTATTCCATGCAAAGAAGACCATAAATTACCTTCTTGACAAAGTTAAAAGCAACTGAAACACCTTTGGCAAGGAAATGTGAGGTGGGACAAGACAGAGCTCAGACACAAAGTGTTCCACATGTTTAAAACTTTAAATGGCAACAACAGAAAAGAAATACTCAACAACCATTTATCAGTTTTCCAGATCTCATGTACCAAACCCGCCACGCATCTGTGCTCATACAACCCAACATTCTTCAGACGTGTGTCACTTGAGCAGCCTACCAACCCCACACGATGCATCAGCCAACACCTCCGGATGCCTGAGATAGCTCCAGATTTCTGAGTGACCCCAAATCCTCACTCTCCCCACCCTGGCAGTGTGTGGGTTGTCTCCCACAGCAACACTTCCATGAAGAACCTCATCCAACTAAACAACTGAAAAACCTCCAGTGATGGGATTGGAAGACAATTTCACAGCCTCAAGTCAGGAAACAAGAACAACAGCTCTGTGAATCACCACTTAGAAAGGGTTTAAAATTTCTCATTCACAGGAAGGACTGAAAAACTTCTACTCCAAGAGTTACTACTACACTTGCTAATGCTGGTAAGAAAAACTTGTAACAGTAACAGCACAGTACATCATCAATTGGTGTAAATTCATCCTCTTCTACCTGAACTGCAGTTCTCTCAGTACCTTGCATATAGATACCAGCACTGGTTCCTTCTGGGACAGGTTGAGATTTTACATCCATTTTTTAAGCCACAGCTGCTGTTAGAAAGGCAATTTTACAAGACCAAACTGTGTGACTTCAGTCACACAAGAATCACCCACAATTTATGCAAACCAGAACATGTGGACTTGCAAATTTTCAGCAAGACAGCTCAACATCTGCAGTATTTTATTATGCTCCATGATAGATGCTAAACACAACCTGACTTGGAGTGCTCAGTGTAGAGCAAGACAATTTACGTTGAGTTTATAAAGCATTTCAAAGACAGTGAGAACTGAATGTGAATGAGAGAAAACCTCAGGCAGCACCTGCACCTCCACCACTGACACTTCTCAATGAGGGTTTTACAACTTAAGTAGAGTCGAGCGCTCACAGGACGTGGGAGTCTGACACAGGCACCAGTCGATCTCAGATCCCAGATCCATTCATCTGGGACTCAACACAGTGCTGCAGAGCTTATGCTTTTGCATAAGAAAGCCCATCCCAATCAGCCCTATTCAGAAAAGTGTTTGGGGTATGTTTTACAGAGTTTTCTTGGAAGTACTGAGCACCACTCACTGTGTACAGCTGCACAGAGAGACAGTGCAGGCAACCTGCCTCTGTCACTGGGGATACACCAGTACTGAAACTCAGCAGGAAAACAAGCCCTGTGCAATTCCTTCTTATGTAGGGATATTGATTTTTATACAGCAGCTAAATTTCTGCTCAAACATCGACATGATGATAAATGCAAGGAAAAGAGACTAGCATTTCTAGGTAGCCTTTGCCATATGTGTCTGGTCTGAATCTCAGCCCTGAATCTCCACTTACCATCAATGTTGAGCATCATTTTCCACATGGCAGGTCGGACAGACTGATGGAAGCCAAACCAGACCTCCCTGCCCCCTCCCAGGGGGTGGTCATAGCCTTCTGGAGCTGAGAAGAAGGAGCGGCCCACAGGGGTGTACCTGGTGAAACAGGTGGCCACACATTTATGTTCTTGCTTTCCAAACATAAAATTCATGTAACAAAGATTATAACACACAGCATTATTATTTTTGGGGATTTTGTGCACCAGCAATCTGTGCCAAAAAAGCAAGTATAAACAAAATATCCTGAATGCTTCTGTTCCTATTGCAGTGCTTTTAAATTTAGATAAAAACATTTACTATTTTCAGCAATGCACAAACCACTTTCAGTTTTTACAACAAATCAAGAACTAAGTTAACTTACCCTTCCTGATCTTCTGCTTCAAGGAAGTAGAATCTCCACCACAGCAGAGTCTGTTCAACAGCCTTGTCTATACTGTCCTGACCCTTAAATACCATTTTTCCTATTTCATAGGGAACTTCTGAATACAATTGAGAGAAGCAAAAACTATGGGGGAAACAAAGAACTGGAGGAAATGATGTTTCTCTCACAGGTAGAAAACAGCTGCCCCTGAGCCTCCACACCTCCTGTTTTGCAATGCACAGGCATTAGTACAGAGGTTAACAACTTCAGATCTGGGGAAGCTGAGGAACACTGGATTCCACAAAACCACAGGGCACCTTTTTTAGGAGTCAGCTACACGCAGTGAAATCTATCACAGCAAAGCCATCGTGCTGCCTAAAGCCAACCAACTTCAAAAATAACTTTCATTGACCAAATTAAGTGAAATTAGCCTTCTCTAAACTTCAGGGTTCTGAGATAAAATAACAAATACAAGACTCTGTTAGGACAGGTACCTGGCCCCAGCCATGTTTTTCAGACATGAGAAGAGTGCACTGGTGACAGTGTATCAATGGATTAAAGAGACTCATGCTTTTCACAGGCACTGCATCACTTGGCTCAAGATGAGCAGAACCAGGACAGCTCACTGGAACCTCTCAGCACTTCAATGAACGCCTATTATAAATGCCTGCTGTTTCTTGATCTTTTCCAACACACACATCACCTGCTCTGCCTACAGAAACACTTGTACAGGACTGGCTACAAGCTCCCCATTCAGCTCACCAGCTGTGCTGCAAAGGGGAATGAGCAGTTTCTCTTTCCACCTGTGAAGAAATGGGGATGAAGGTCTCCCAGTGGGGATACTTCAGGTAAAGACAGACTGCAGGAAGACAGTGAACCTACTTCATGGAAGGGAGGTGTCGTAGCACCACATCGACAGCATGAACAGGGTTAGTGCTGATAGGTTTGTCTAGTTCCAGAGGCTCAGGCAAGGTTCTTCCTGTCAAAACTTCATGCAGCAAGTGCCAGCTCACCCGAGAAACAAACTTTATTGACACTTTGAAGGGACGATCTTTTCCACCTTCTCCAGGTAGTGTCACATCCAAATCCACCTGGGCAGGGGAGAAAAGAAAGAAATAAAAAGCAGCTTTTTAACCTGGAGTCTGGTAGCCTTGAGATTCCACTCCTTCCCATAAATGGGCCAGAGACTCAAAAACTGAGATACTGAAGACAAAGCACATTTGATGAAAGTACATTATCAAAGGCACAAAGTGAAGAGAACTGGGCCCTGACCACTCAGAAGAGGGTAATACAACTTTTTGTCACCTCAAATCATAAAGCAACACATTCTAGAAAAACTCTGGCTTGTTTTTTCAATTCATCATAAGATCATGTGTTACAGTCTGTAAAATTAAATGTTATAATAGATTTTGCTGTAGAAAGCAGCTACTAAATTCTACTGTGCTGAATGCAACTATTACATGAACGTTTACACACACTGGAATTTGCAGGAAATATATCAGAAGGACTCAATTTCAGTACAGACACCGTAAGATACTTCCAGTTTTTCTGAAATCAGCAATATTTAAAGTTGGTTTTTTTCCTTTCCTGTGAAGCTGCTACTAATATAACATCTTCCCAGTTATCTTACCCCAGTAGTGGCCACAGGAAGTGGATTGGCTGTATAGAGGCTTCTTTTCCCATCATAAACTGGTCTACGGTCCCCAAATATTGTCACTTTAAAATGCTGCACCATAGAGTCCACCACATCCCTGGAAAAGGGGATATTTACATTGAAGATGTGTCTGAAGAAGGATCAGACCCGAGCTGGCTCCCACTCCCCAGTGTTTTGCTGAAGTAGTTGCAATAAACAATACTTGAGTGAATTATAAACACCCACTGCTATTCCAAAAAGTGCTTCACATACGTTAACTAAATAAATAAACACTACTGAATAAAACCAGAATCAACGCAAATCCTCAAATACTGGGGAATATTGGTACTGAAATAATTTCAGAAACTCCTAGAAATGACCATCATCATAGGTCTTTGCATCATCTTTATTATGGAAAACAAGGACACTGTTACCTTGGAAAAAACCCACAAAGTGGTAATGTGAAAAAACAGCACAAACCCCCAGCTGGAAGCTCTGCCAGTTCATTGTACTGTCTGCAGCAATGTTTATCTGCTCCTCAATTGATGAGAGTTTTGAATTTTGCCTACACTGGCATACATAAATATGAGATGCCCTAACAAAAAAGGCTTGGCTTTAAGTCCTTAATAACCTGAGTTTCTACAAAACCACGTAAAAGCCTGATCCAATTTGCACACAATTATAGATTCACCTCCCTTGCTTTATTATAAGTTGATGGCAATAAAGATTAACCTGACACAAGCACTGAAATTACACTTGAAAAACCATCACAAAATTGTCAGCTTCTACAAAAATGCTTATTGATACAAGTAGTATATAAAAAGAGACTTTTGGAACACCTCCAACTGTAACAGGCCATTGGGATCTGAATTATTTGGGACGTCTTGGCGTTCCAGAGGCACAGAATGGAAACACCTTTCTGCAGGTGCAAACCAGCCTTCCTGCACAGCAGCAGGTACCACATCCTGGCCAGGCAATATTAACCCAAAGTACTTCAGGAAGATGATAAATATTGACTTCCTCTTCAAGCTGAATGAGCAGCAGCACTTTCACCTCCCAGCTGGGACGTGGGGAAAAGGACAGAAATTCTCCCTTTCACAGCTCTTGATGTTACTCAACATTCCCACTGGCACAAGAATTACAAGACAAATGTATCTTCTCACCTGTTCACCCTCCGAGGACACTTATCTGGTTTGATATCCACCTCATAGAGGTAGACATCAATCTTTGGGATTTCAACTTGGAAGCAGTTGGCCAGCAGTTTAATGGGCTTGCCCATGGTGCCATAGCCGGGACGTCTGGGCACCATGAGCAGGGGCTGTGCCCCCACGGGTCCTGCGAAGGAAAAATCCCACAGGTTAGGAGAAAAGCACAACAGACAATCCCCTGAACCAACTCCCAGGACAACCAGGTGGGCACCAGAGCCAGCACACTCGAGGAAAGGAAATCAGCTGTCTCTAACAGCATGCTGCCCATGAAATTCCAAACAGATGTTTGCCCATTATTAATCCTTAAGCCTCCACCTACATCTAGACTGTTCTCTTACTCATGAGCTTCAGCGATCAGCATGAATAAAATCAGGAGGTTTTGTTTAGGAGATTTCCTAAAAAACCCAACCAAAAATCCAAAACAAAAAGAAAAAAAAAACAAACTTAAACAAAAGCCACCTCGAAAATAACGCAGAAAGTTTTACAAGTCTTTTCTGAACACCCTGATAACCAAGTGGCTGCAGAGTACAAAAATACAGAAGTAGCTCTGGACTGGTGCACAGGATTTGAGATAAACTCTTCATTTCAGTGCCAATAACAGCTTAGTCTTGGAAGACTGATTATTCTTGAACTTTGCTGGCTGAAAATGGATGAAGAGTAAGACCATTACCTCCCATCTACCTGCCCCTATAAAGCCAATTTGCCAAAAGAGTAAAGACTCAGATTAAGACAGGATTGTAAGACTCTTGATTACTTGTAGGCTAAAGAAGAAAACCCAGAACTGCTCAGAGAAACATCCAAATCTGCACTTAGACGGGTATTTTGAAAAGGAGCTAAAACATGTGCCCAGATTTGTTCCATTCTCATCTATTTAATTTGCTTTGCATCATTTAGGTGAGGACCCTCCACTCAAGATTTGCATTACCTATGCCTTACAAACCAAACACAGTAGTAAACATAGCCCATTTCCCAGAATTTCTACTGGTATTTCCACTTAAAAATAGCTCTTTCCAGTAAAGAAACAACAACAAACCCAAAATGCTTGGTAGCCTGAGTTCTAAGAAGCTACTCGTGGTACAAATGTCCTGATTTACAGAGCATTCAAGCGAGGTAGTGCAAAGTTCTCCCCTCTCCTCCTACTCAGTGACGCAGGCAGTGATTCCAGCCCACTCGTTTTCATAGCAGAGTTAAAATGTCAAGTGCTGGGAAAAATGGTTTTTATTTTCCTTTTGATTAATCTCCATAATTTCTGTAAAAAAACCTGTATTATCTTGAAGGAAATCATGTCCTGAGAACAGGTGAACATCAATGCCAAGTTCCTCTGTAACATTTGTCTGGCTCTACCCAGAAAACTACTGAAAAATTCTGAGTGGGGCTGGCTTGGAGCCACAAGATAAAACAAAACAGAAACCAAGAAGCATCATTTAAAACCCGCTCACAGACTCTGCTTATGCAAAACTTGTTCCAAGCATCTGCTCTTTTCAACTTTTCCTTCATTTTAATACTCTCACATGAGTAACTGGAGCCCTAGAATTTACTCCAGCTATATTTGCAGAATATAAGCACAAGCAAAAAGAAGTTACTACTAAACATTTGAGTGGCATAACAAGTCAACAATTAATTTTAATATTCTGAAGACATACACAGCATAGTTGATATTTATTTCCTATCTGTAGGAAAGACTAACAAAACTGCTGAAATAAAGATAACATTAAAAAGGTTCTTTCAGTCTGGTCAGCCTTGTGTGTTCTGCTCACCCAGCTCACCCTGGAAGAAGCTAGAACCCAGATTTTGGCTCAAAGGAATTAAGTGACCAATAAATGAATCAGAAGTGCAGGTCTACACACCGTTCAGGTGTAATTTTAAAAAAATCAGCTATTTTGCTATTATTGTGTGAATCATATGCTCCTTTGGACAATTGAACTTAAAAACATGAGTATGCCAGTACTGCCCAAATACAGGGGTACCCACGCAGAAGACCCTGCTTTCAAGAGACACTGCCTTGCCAGATTCTGTTGTGGAAGTCTTGTGTCAGTGGCTTCAAAGCTGTGACTCAAACCCCAATAAAACACAAATAACCAGCGACGCTCCGGGGATGGTTCTGCCGCCGATCTATCGGTGACTCACCCCACCTCATGCCTAAGTCCTGTGTCAAGCCCATGGAAATAAACACACAAACCAAAAATATTCCAAGTACTATTATTCTACAGAGTACAGGATGCCCGAGTGGCAGATCCTTTCCTTCACGTCTTTTAACCATTGCAAAAACAAAGTGGGTCAAGGCTCAAAAACATTCTCAAAGCAGCACCACTGTGAGGCCTCCTCCACAGGGGATGGAGCAGCTCCTCAGTGCTTCCAGAGAGTTCTGCACTGCTCAGCTGCTCACAAGTTTGAGAGGAGAAACTTCTTGATGTTAAAGAAACCAATCTGCTCTGCCATTACAGCACCACTTGCGTACAGATCATAGAATCATGGAATGGTTTGGGTTGGAAGGCACCTTAAAGAACATCTCATTCCCACCCCCTGCCATGGCAGGGTCACCTTCCACTAGCCCAGGTTGCTCTAAGCCCCATCCAACCTGGCCTCGGACACTTCCAGGGATGGGGCAGCCACAGCTTCTCTGGGCAACCTGTGCCAGGGCCTCTCTACCCTCACAGAGAAGAATTTTTGCCCAATATCTCATCTACCCCTGCCTCTGGCAGTGGGAAGCAAGCCATTCCCCCTGTCACTCCAGGCTTTGTAAATAGTCCCTCTTCATCTTTCTTGTAGGCTCCCTTCAGATAAATGCCTAGGATGTTCTTCAAAATCCAAGGAAAATCCTCAAACCAAGTCTGTTCAGTGTGATGGAGCAAAGCTCAATTCATAAAACCAGCTCAGCTAAGTCCCCAGCACTAAAACTCAACTGATTTATAACAGAAAACAATGAACACACAAACAGGAACTAAAACTGGTGTCTCAGACAGATTCTTGGAAGGCTTTTGTGCAGCAAGGGAGCACGTCTCAAGATCGTGGAATGGTTTGACTTGGAAGGGACCTTAAAGCTGCCCCAGTTCCACAGTGGAAGTCCCTCTAACGGTTCCAACGAGCTCTGAGTGAGAATCTTTTCTTCCATGGAAGTATCGATGTTCCAATCAAGCTTAAACACAGCCGAAAGGGCCAGCGATTCCTTGGCAGCCCAGCCAGCACACGGACATGTCTGGCCTGCATCCAAACACTGGCTGCACCTACCTAGCAACCAGAGAAGCCCTGCCGGAATAAAGCCTGAACACAACGAGCAGGAGCTCAGAAACCTGCAAATGCTTCCAACACACCATTGTACGAAAATCTGCAGCTTCTGGCACATGCTACATTTTTACAGAATGAAGAAAAACCCTGATCTCCAGCAGGATGCTAATAAGAAATGCAGATTTCCTTACAGAAAGGGCCATCCTCACCAAGCTTCCAGAAAAAAATTATCCTCTTTCCCACAGCGGCTTCAGCATTATAAAGCCAAACTGTATTAAAAGAGATAACTTAGTAGTTTTATTTTTGTTTATACAACAGTTCTAAATGCAACTGGGTGGGTGCTGGAACAGCTCAAAACACATCATCAAGACCTGAGCAGGTAAATACAACTTACTCTGGCTCAGGAACACGAGGCAGATTTGAGGAAAAGATCCCAGCCTCAGGCTGGAGCTGCAACGGGGAGAGCTAGAGCTATCCATGAAGGGGGAAAAATAAAAGATTCCCTTTCACAGGGCCCCTGGCCTCTACTCAGAGGCCCACCCTGTGGAGCTCTAAGAAAATCTTATCACTAGCAAAAAGTAACCTAATTTTGGATTAAAAAAAATACATAGAGAAGATTTGATTCAAATGTCGGTTTCAATGATCGAGCTCCGTCTGCCAGAAATCATGAATTGCCTCATTTCTGTCACTCGGCCTTGCTGGATGGCATTACATTATTTATGAGTAATGCAATCCATGTTTTCTAAACATTCCTCCTTACAATTTAGGGTTTCGTTTTTTTCAAGGTTTCAGATACTAAGTCATGTTCAAACTCATCAAAAGCCAACATTTTGATGCCATGCTCTGTGACTGCCAACTGTACAAGCAAATACTAGTGTAGTAACTCATTCTGGCCTAATGGATTGTCAGATAACACACTGAAGTGTTTTGGGAGAATTTAAAAGGCAATCAGTGCTTCTGAACCATTAAAAAAATTTAAATACAAAAAGCTTTAAGCCCAAAAAGGCAGCTTATGTGCACATGGTGAAGTTAATGCCCAATTGCTCTGGGAGAAGAGAATGTGCCAACCCACACAAACACTGCAAGAGTTTTCCCTGGAAGGTATTTCCACAGACCAAAATCAGGAAGGTAAAAATTAGCTCAAGAAATATTCTTTGACACCTTCATCCCCGAAGAAGCAACGCTCTGAGGATGAAACAATTTGTAAAGTTCATACTGTGAGTCAAACAACTTCCAGCAACTCCAGAGGAAATCTGCCACTGTATCTCACAGTAGAATAACTTTTGAAGGCAACTATGAATCACCCCCTTCCCTGCTCTACCACACCCACAAAAACGGGACTTTTAACGGGCCTCCCAAATCACTACTCTGAATAAGAGAGGGAAAAGCCACTCCTTGGGATTTTCTCTGCATAAAGTTTGTACAGAAAATAAGCAGAACATTAAGGATGCCTGCGGTGCTTCATTAAACTGAAATTTAAAAAACCTAATCCAACACAATTTAACACTTTTAACACAAAAAGCTGTGAGCTTTGAAAGAACGTAGGACATGGAAACGAAGACAATCAGCACTGAGACGACTTGGTTACACCAGGGAACACCCCTGTTGGTTGAATCTCCCTGCCTTTTGGAAGTTTACTGAACATTCTCCTGGTGGAAGTACAATGCCTGACCTGTGCTGAGAGCAGCTTTTCCCTCACTTTGCTTTCCCCACGGAACATTTTATTGCTGTTCTTCAATTTGGCTTCACCAGAGCCCATGCCCTGAGCAGCCACCTTCACATCCCGCTCCTGCTTTCGGTGATTTTCAAATTCCATGGACCAGGAGAGCCATTACACTTGCCAGATTCCTTAGCCTAAGCCTCACACAAACAGGACATCACCTACAGCACTGCTTAACCCAAGATGTCCTGGCATACACTTTCACACTTTACTCCAGGGATACTCACACACCAATCTTTGTTCCCCTCCCTGCTTATTTTATCCCATGTTTTCCCTTCCTGCACAGAAAACAAAGCACAATCTCAGTGTCTTTCTCTCTTTCATGACAGAGCTTTAATCCTCGTTTGTTCCATCAAGGATGGTTTGTGTCCTCCTGTTCCAACATCCCAAGACTTGGAATGTGAACACTGCACTTAATATTTCTCTCATCACAGAGCAAACATAGGAAGAAGCATCCACCGTGTTAGACACTGCCTGAGCCCACAAGGAAAACTGCAGCAGCTTTGCTAAAATCCAACATATTGCAGCCTAACAACAGCTAAATTCACTCCAAAGGAAAATTAAACCATTTACAGGTTCCTCTTGCAAATCTGTTTATCAGGAGACAACTACAATTGCACTAGGTTATAATTAGAGTTTATTTAACACCATGTAAGAGAGCATCATATGAATTCCACTATATTGTTAAAAACCTGCATCTTAAAATATTCTCAACCCATCACAACTTCAAGCCAGGCATCAGCTAAGGTAGGGATTTTTCCCAGCCAAATCCATCATGGTCCTTAAATTTCCAAGTATGATAGAAAAGGATCTCCATATGGAGTTGGGAAGGCACGTTTTGTGTTGACACCTGCAGTCTCAGTCTTGTATTTTCACCACCTGTGGTACCTATTCAAGTGCCAGACCTGGAACTCCAGGTGGCTTTGGACATTGCCATCGAGGTACAGCCAGGGAACTGCTGATTAAACACTGCCCAACCCTCCTCCGCTGTTCTGCCAGACTTGGAATAAATTATCTTGAAAAACTGAAACAGAACTTCCTTCTCCAACCCTCAAAATCCATTTAAACCGCAAAGTTGATAAATACCGAGCACGTGCTTTGCCAGCAAAAGGATCAAACGGCCAAAATGTGAACATTTTCATAGAATCACAGAACGATCTGGATTGGAAGGGACCTTAAAGCCCATCCCATTCCACCCCGTGCCATGGGCAGGGACACCTTCCACTAGCCCAGGTTGCTCCAAGCTCCGTCCAACCTGGCCTTGGACACTACACAAGGATGGGGCAGCCACAGCTCCTCTGGGCAATAACCACCTCGGAATGATTATTGTGAAGCAGCACACCCAAAGGCACAGGAATTAGCCCTAAAACTCAGCGTGCTGACACACAGGGGCCAAACACCCGGTGTGTGCCCAGCAGGAGCTGCTCGAGGGAGCGCTGCCCGGTCCCGCCGGGCTCTGCGGGTCCGTCCCTCGGGCACCGGCACGGCGCGGGTTACGCAAGCCGGGCACACCGGTTATGAAATACCGACAATTCCTCCTCCACCTCCGGCACGGGAAGCAGGGCACGGAGAAGCTCGGCCTCTTTTCTGCCCGGTACCGGGGCCCTGCCCGCGGGGCTCAGCTCCTCCCGCCCGATCCCCCACGGGATGGGCTCGGCCCGGCCGCTGCCCCGCGGCACCGGGGCGGGCACCGGGAGTTGGGGGGGGGATGGCGGGGAGGGCCCGTTCCCCGAACCCACCAGGCCCCGACGGGCCCGCGCTCACCTGCGCTGCCGATTTCCATTCATGGAGCTGGGGCGCAGCCGCTCAGGGCTGCGGAGACCGGCGCGGGGCTGCGCTAGGCGGCGGTTCCTCCGCCGCGCTCCCGGCTGGGCCGCTCCCGGCGCAGCTGCCGGTGCCGCTCCCGGAATTCCCGGCGCTCCCGGCGCCGCTCCCGGCGGTCCCGGCCCCTCACGCGGCGGCGGAGGCGGAAGTGGCGTGGCCGCCCCGCAGCCCCGGCTCGCGC
>WAAE01020066.1:525158-550329 GCA_013400495.1 Nicator chloris
CGCTCCCGCCCCGCCGCGCGCGCGCCCCGCACGCCGGAAATCCCGCCCGCGCTTCCCCTGCCGCCGCGCGCGCCCCTTCCTTTCCGGGGGAAGGGGAAGCGCCGCCGGAAGCGGGCGGGGCGCGAGCTGGCGCGGTTGCCACGGCAACAGCGGGGGAGGCGGGAAAGGCGGCGGGAGCCGGCGGGGCCCTCAGGGCTGAGGGAACGCGGGGGGAGCCTCGCCGGCTCCTGCGGCTGCCCCGGAGCGGCAAGGACGGGGCTGGGACACCGGCACCGCCCGCGGCGGTCGCCTACGCCAGGAAAGCACAACATGAGCCCATCGGGAGTCACAGCGGAAGCACCGGTGGGCTATTGCCGACCCCGCAATGTTGTGGTGTTTCAGTACAACGCATTGTGGCTGCGGTGTTTTCTCCCTGCCGCAGCAGCTGCCGCGTGCGACGGCTTCGAGGGCTTCCAGCCCGATCCCAAAGGAACTCAGCTGATGTCCTAATCCCCAGGAAACCCGCCAGAAGAACCGCCGGGCCCTGGCCCCGGTGACGCCCAAGTGTTCCCATGCGCGGGACATGGACACACTGGGTGGGAGCGTCGGCAGCCGCCGGCACGGCCCGCACGCTGCCCCCGCTCTCGGCTGCGGGACCTGGAACACGCGGAACGAGTCTGGCTGCAGGAGCAAGAGGGTGGTCGGGCCCTGAACGGGGTCCCCAGGGAATGGTCACGGCCCCAACCCCGCCAGAACTCAGGAAGCGTTTGAACAACGCTCTTAGCACGGGATGCGATTGTTGGGGTGTCTGTGCAGGGCCAGGCATTGCACTGGATGATCCTTGTGGATCCCTTCCAATTTAAGGATATTCCATGATTCATGATTCAATGATTCACTGTATCAACATAAATTCAGAGCTTATGCTTGCCCTGTTCTCATTTTTTGAGACTTTTTAGCAATGCTCAGTACCAGTCCATTACGGATTTGTTATGCAAACTGGCACCAAACAAGCAGAAGGGTGAAAGGGGCAAATACCATGCGAGGAAGAGATTCGAATGCAACAGATACAACAGGCTCGGTGCTGAGTCAGGCAGTGACACCTTTATCTCTACCTCCTCTGCCCTCAAAATATAATTTTTTGGTAAGAACAGTATATTGGGACTTACCTAAGTGGGTTTGAACCTGCTACTCATTGTGAAGACACAATGTCACTTTTTCTGGTAGTGAGAGGGGTCCTTCCCCTGGGAAACAACTGAGAAGGTACTGAACAACTGGAATTGTGGGCCAACAGAAGTTAAAGATCCATAATCCAAATTTCAGGGTTATTATTAAGAATTACCATCCTGAAGATTCCCAGCTGAATTAGTCTTTAAAATCATAAATTTGGTTTTCAGGTAAGTGACACAGTAAGGATTTTAAACCCATGCAAATTAAAGCCAGCCTACTAGAATATTTCCTTAACTGAAATCGGGAGTGGGAAATGTGATCTCCAGGATGAAGAAGATACATGGGAGAGAGGCATCTCTGCAAACACACATTCCTCACGGGCAGCACATCTGGTCCCACAGCTCAGGCACTGTAATCGGCACCAGGGCCAGGGCTCAAATGCCAATCTAACATTTGAAACCAGTTTTCTGACCTGTTTTCCAGGACTCCAGACCCAGCTGCACAAGGCACGATTTGCTGTTGTACCTCACACAGAAAAAGCCCCTTTGAAAGTGCTAAAGATTCTGTTACGTAGTAGGAATCGTTTAAAATAGGTGATACAAACCACAAAGCAGCTGGATGTGTGCAGGACCTGTCCAGGTACCCAGCTCGGGACAGAACTTTCTGGCGCTACAGTTAGGTAAATTAACTGACAAGTGCCTGCATGCCATTAGCAAGCACTTCCTTAAGATTCCTTGGCATTATTCAAAAACAGTTACAGCTCAACTGCTAAATCATTCATTGGCTTAACGTCTGCCCCTGCACCTTTGTAAGGTAAAACAAAGAACTGCAACAAAGAACTCAGAGGATGGCAAACAACCTCCAGTTTTGGACCCTAAAACTCAACCATAAGCTGCTGGCATTGGAGAAGACTAAGATGTTTGCAAGAATTGCAAAGCTGGGAAATGTAAAACATGATGGGAAATGCAAAACAGGAGGCAGTGCAGAAACCCAGAGGATCAAGTTTAACCTCAATCCAAAAGGAGCCTGAAATCTGTCCTTAAAGCACCTCAGAGCCAAGAGCCCCTGAAGCACTCGGTGAGGCTGGAGGAATAGCAGATTTTGATGTACATTTGTTATCTAATAACCCAGGAGCCCGAAATCAGTCACTTCTCAGGTGACATTTTAATAAAAAGTGGAATTTTACTGTATTCACAGAACTTCTAAGCACATTTGTTTGCATAAGTGTTTCTCTCATTGAACTGAGATCTGGACAGTGCAGTTGGATCCTCCGCAGTGTCTGATGCAATTCAGCTCCAGTCAGCGTTTCCCTGTTTGTCCCCCAGCCTTTCCCAAGGGAATGGCTGGGATGCAAATGTCCCTTCCCCATCCGATGTGACTCAGGAGTGTCACCCCGACATATTCACATTGCTTTTATTTAGGTCTTCTGCCAACAGTTACAGGGTAAGAGACACTTGGGACTGCAAAGTCAAACTTGCAAGCAAAAATCAGGACCAAGGCAAAAAAAAATCCACAAAGGCAATTAAATCAATCCAATATAAATACAATGTTCCGGAGCTCTTTAATCATACTGCTTTCTTTAATAAAGAGGTGGTTAGGATCTTACAGTATTTTCTTTTGGCCTAATCCAAGGATTTTGTTACTCTTCTTCTTACCAGTCTTAATTCCACACATACAAAAAAAAAAGAGATATTCAACCTTCAAAATATAAGCCATATTTTCTTAATAAAATAAGTTTTGTGCTGCTGCTTGTTTAGTAAGTACTGTACATCAACTGTTCACGGCTATTTAACAAATGGACCATACAGAGTTCAAGCTAGAGCAAAAAAAACCCACAAGAAAAATAACAACCCAAACGGAGCGTCCTGTAAACACCCTATGTACAGTCCCACACTTGCTCGTAGAAAGGAGGTACGAAAGGGGCTGGAAATCGAACACAAAAGCACTGGAGTCCTGGAAATTTTCTTTCACAACTATTGAAGTGCAAATCACTCAGGCAAGATATGAATTTCACTTGTTTATTGCTCTCCTGCTGTCTGGCTTCCCTTCCTGAAACAATCACATTCTTTTATTTTACACTGATTTTCCAAGAAGAAAACCTTCCGCGAGGCAACGCTGGATGCTTGGGCTGTTTGAGACATCATGTGCGATCCCACAACACCCCAACTGCCCTGGAAACTGGGGAGAGGGCAGAGCAGCCCTCCCACCCCATTCTGTTCAGACATGAGATAAGGGAAACAGCATTCAACAGGTAAATGAAAGCTACTCCTCTTCCCACAGAACTGCATGCACTCAGCGACGCTTCCTGTCGCAGGTGGAACTCGTGCGCGTGGAGAAGGCAGAGACTCGGAGCTGATCGGGATGCCCGTGTGGGGTTTGTGGCTAACTACAGATCCTGATTTGTACCTGGGGTAACACCTATCCGCTACAGGGAGCAAAATGCACCTCAACATGCAGCTACTCGTTTGCATCTCGGACAAGAGAGGGGGAGAAATGCTGATGCCAGAGCACGGAGAGGGCACGGTGCATAGTCCGGTATAGAAAACATGCGGGTCACTCCAACCTCTCTAAACTTCTTAAAAGTGGAAACAGGGTTTAAAGGGCACAGCAGCTACTGAGTTTGGCTTTTTTGTTTATCCAAAACCATGAAAACCCAATGCAGAGGGTGAAGTAAGGGCAGAACACGATCTGCAAGTCAACAGCTGAGAGTTTCAGAAGCTGTGAAGCTTTTGTGTAGTTAAAATTGCTGTTAAAAGTAGGTGCTACATCAGCAAGTCTTCATTCATAGTTTTCTATGAACAGCCACCTTACAAATGAGTGCAAATCTTAAAGGTCCATTTTACATTTCAAGTCTCAAGGTTAAAAAAAATTGTTACAGAGCAACAAGCTGTTTCTGTAAATGCCCACACTATCTCTTTTCAAATGGTTAAAAATGGCACGTGCTATGCCACAGCTACTAAAAGACATTTCAGAATTCTAGACCCAACTAAAACACTAAAATAAAAACGAGGAACCAAAATACCTTTGCCCCTCACTGCAGAACAGCAGCCAGGTGCGTTCTGGTGTAATGCTGGTGAACAAACTGATTTGCAGAGAGAACCTTGACCTTGACCCCGATTTTATTCTTAATGAGGAGCTTTCTAACACCAGGTGAGCAGGATAGCCCCTCTGAGATTGTTTTGCTTTCAATGAACACAAGTCAGAGTTCGGAGGATGAGATGGAGGTGCTGATTGGTGTCACTATGCAGGCACTTGTGTAGAGGAATGTAGGCTTCTCATGTTGACACTTAGTGTTGATGTGTTCCCTACGCTCTAAAAGCCTTCCTAAGAGTTCCCTACCTACTGACCACGGATAGTTCCTGGTCTCCTCCCCGTCACCTTGAGGATATACAGCAGTGGAGGTTGACACAAGGTGCAAAGGAGGATATGAACCAAACACTGTGGTCTTGAGGAAAACAGGACTGTGCTAAACGTAGGATCTTCACCAAATGTGACATCAGTGGGCTCAGCACTTAGTTTGCATAGCATAGTGATGTTGTCACTGTTCACAAACACGTTGCCCCAAAAGAAAATGGGAAGAGTGAATTCCCGGGGTTAGGACAGCTCAATGGGCCAACATGACCGGTGTGGTTTTCATGAAGGCAAGGCAAGTTTCAACGTCAGAAAGTACAAACCAAAGAGGTGTAGATGTGCTTCTGTCCGCGCGCGGGCCAGGGGCAGCACTCGCGTGGAGGCGCCTGGGAAACGTGTTCAGCAGGAAAATGATACCAGAGCTCTTCCCCTCAGAGCGTGGCAGGAGCGTGCGCCTCGTTTATCTCTTGAAGGAAGCGCTGTGAACACTTTCATAGAAAAAACCCCAGATAATGTGCCCGGATGATATTGGTACTGAGCTGCCACCACGGCCCCGCCACTGTGCATACGGTCACTGTGCAGCAAAACGGGTCTGAAAAGCAGTGACCAGGTTCCTGTGGGGAGAAAGGCTGTTTTCCTGGTACAAGTACAAATCAGGAGTTTCCCCCCATGACAACAACAGGGATTTCATCATTCTAAGGAACAATCTGGTGTGCTTTCAGAATAAAAACCCTGGGCATGAGAGCAGTGATACCATGACACAAAGAGCAGCAAAACCTAGCAGCAGAGAGGGTGAGAGCCTGGAGGTGCTGGAGGTGGGGATGTGGTAGGTGGGAAAGCAGCCGGCCCGGGCAGACATGCCGAATGCACACAGGCAATGGGCACTGTGGAGCACCCAGCA
Organism: Nicator chloris; assembly: GCA_013400495.1. NCBI lineage: Eukaryota > Metazoa > Chordata > Aves > Passeriformes > Pycnonotidae > Nicator > Nicator chloris. The sequence goes on from WAAE01020066.1 coordinate 530,557, forward strand.
CAGCACAGGCTGCAGTTGGCAGCACTCATTGGACAGAAACATTGGAGAGCTGTGGCCTGAGCACACAGCCTCAGGAAGTGCGGGGATGTAAACTCTGAGAATGTTAATGACTTGTGGATTTTGGCAACAGACTCAATATCGTATAAAAATAATGTTTAGTAAAAAAATCCTGGTGTCCATCATAAAAATTCAGGGGGGGAAAAAAAAAGAAAGAAAAACATGGATAGCACTTTCTGCCCTCATGGGATAGAGATGCCCCCATTTGTCAGAAACAGTTTTAAATAACAAGTAGTACACTGGAAACAAAAATGGGTCAGCAGCCATTAAACGTGTCCTGTATGAAAGTGCACATCTTTCAATGGGGTTTAACCACTGTGAGGTTGTGATCTGACACAAACTGCAACTGAGGACCATAGAAATTAACTCCTTCTGATGGAAATATGGACCACCATCAAGACAAGATTACTAGTTTCCTTACAAGATTAAAAACATTGAAATTTTGCAGCATCATAGTAAGGCACTCACCCATGGAAAAGTCTGTGACTGTTGCTTTGAGCGGCAGCAGCTGACTAGCTTGTAACACGAGGAAGACAGTTTTCAGTTCTGAGCTAAGTGCTAGGGTGCCTTACATTATCCGGGGGGGAATTACTCGGGGGCGGGGAACTGTTAGTGTTACAATTCTCCTATAAACTAGTTGGTTTGTTTTTTTCCCTCAACCCATTAAAGCATCTCATAATCTAAAATATTAGTTTTATAAATCTAGTCTTCTGTTTTAAGGCTCTAAAAATCCCCTCCCCCCAACACCCACAAAAAATACCTACCAGCGCCTGGTGGGCAACGGAGGACCAAAGCCGCCAGTTCACAGTCAGGAGTCTCTAGTATTGCATCTTAAAAATGAAAACCTGCTTCTGCCTCCCGGGAGTTTTATCCCTTCCCTTGAATGCCTTCATGTGTTTGGTCAGGTCAAAATTTTGCAAAGCCAGAAAAAATTAAAAAAATAATCATCATCATCAGTCTCTTCCAATCCTACAAAGGTGTTGGATCGTTCTGTCCCATGGTGCTGGTCTCCTGCCTCGAGTCGACACTGCCTGCCCTGCAGTGATTTCTCATTGGAAAAAAAAAACAAGGTGTCCCAATGCTTCCTTTTTTGTATGGCTCCTACAAATCTGAAAGCTTTCTTGAGTGAGGTAACAAAAGTTAGGCTTTCAAGCAAAGTACATGGTACGTAAAGTGTCCTGATGAACCTGCACAGCCTTCGCCAAAGCCTGGGGGTCTCTGCCGTTGCTTTGTCCAGATATATGGCTGCCCTCGCCACTGAAAATTAAGGAAATCACTGCGTAATTATTTCATATTTTCCCTCCAGGAACACTGAGAAACTCTCCTGGAGAAGGGGATCAGCTGAGTACTGGCAGCATGGGAAGTCACCTCACTGCAGTACACAGGGATGCTGTGCCTGCTGGTGACTCTGACTGTACTGCAGATTCCAGCACCTTGAGGTAGCTGGAAATGCTCAGACACCCCAGGAATGCTCCCACAAGCCTGCGATGAGCTCAGGATAGGATTTAACCCACCTTTATCCCCGTTCTCCCTGTGCTGGGCCTTAAGAGGATGCAGCTAAATGGAGGTCTTCCCCTAGAAAGGCTGTGCTGCAGCACTCTTGGACATGGGCATTTTCAAACATCAAGGTCCCCTGCCCATGCCTGGCTCTGCCCTCCCAGGGCCACAGGCTGTGCCCCTCACCTGTCGTGCTCCTTATCCACGAGATGGTACCGTGCCCGGAATGCCACCAGCCGGGCGTAATAGGCTGGGGCTGGGATGGAGACGGAGCGGGTGCAGCGCACGTAGGTGTGGCACAGCTGGTACGTGAGGATCTGCAGCTCGTCCGCCGTGAACCGGTTGTCATCCCAGAGCACGTAGTAGTGGGACGGCCGGCTCGTGCCCTGGGAAGGAGGGGGCCGGTGTGAGAGATGCTGCTTGCGCCTGGATGCAGATACCTCACATCCCCATCAGCCCCTCCCTGATCCAAATGATCTGTCAGCCAGCCTCAGCAGGAGGGATGCCTGCGCTTTCCTGCTGTGAGAACCCTAAACAGCAGTGAGGCAGGAAAGCCCTTGGCACCGAGGTGCAAAGCAGTACTAATGCTGCGGCCTGGTGCCTGCTCCCTCTGTGCCACACAGCCCACTGCATCCTCCACTGCATCCCCACCAACCCAGGCCAGCCCCCACTGCCTGCACAGGGGAGAGGAAGCCAAGCAGCTTCCTTACTGGAAGCAGCTGCAGATTACACGAGTGCAGTTTTTCCAGTCCAGTTTCTGACTAATCTTGGCTGCCTGCAGCCAGGCAGCTGCAGAGCAGGCAGGGACGGCTGGCCTGGCTCTCCTGCCCATGGCCAGACAGCAGGTCCCTGCCAACGACTGGGCGCCCCAGTGAGCCGTGCACACTCAGACACCAGCTGACAAGCTGCTGAATTGGCTGCTCTGAAGGAGGAAAATCTCTTAGGAGAGACCCTTGGCTCCAGGAGAGAAACTGAGTATGTGCCACACAATGCAGCAGCAGCAGCACGGACCCAGCGCCTGCTTGCCAAACCACTGCAGTGGCAGCTCAGATCCAACTATCCTCAAATCCAACTGCCCACATCTCCATGCTAAAGGGAGGCTGTGACAGGGCCAGGACAAATGCACGAGAGCACAATCTGCAACAGCGGCCAAAAAACCCAGCAGCATCCCAAGAGCCACCACTGGAGCCCAGTACCTGAATGCCTGCATGACTGCACAGGTAGAAGTCAAACTCAAAAGGGTGGGTGATGTTGGTATCAACTGTTGTTCCTGCTGGGATGTTCCCACTCTTTCCAATCTGCAGGGAATAGAAAGAGATCCAAGCACTGCAGAGTTTGGTTATTTCCAGTTACCAAGAGCACTGTCCTCAACACAACTGCTCTGTCCCAGGACCATGGTGGAGGGTCCCCATCTCCATTTGAGATGTAGAGATGGTCTCCAAGTGCCCATTCAGGGGAGACAGAAGCAGCTCATCCTACTCTGCTCCCTGCCCAAATGGGCCTGCTGGCATTTTTTGCAGGCATCAACACCAGGCATGACATGGAAACATAGCCAACAGCATAGGAGAGCAGCAGGGTGAGGGCTGGGCAGGGGCCCATCTTACTGCAGAGAGGAGGATTAAATGAGCAAAACTCCAGGGATCTCTGTTGAGCATGTGCTGGAGTCTGTGCCACAAGATACTGCGGCTTTTACATCCTGATCAAAAACTGTCCTTAGTTCCCAAGATTAAATCTTCCTGCTCGTGTGGACCAGTCTGGTTAGACTCAATCTGACTATTAAATTCAGATGAAATCTAGGAACAGTGACAGCAATCAATGTTAATGCAGAGCACACATGAACAAGCTGTGAGCAAGCAAGGGGTTATTCAGCCTGTCACGTCAGCAACTCCAGCTATCACCAAAACAACAGATGTTTTCAAGCTGACAGAGGCTATTTCAAGAGTCACCAGGATCATCAGCACCCAGTAACTCACAGTAACAGCAAACAGCTGGCTGGGGTTCTAGCAGCAGACTAATCCATGTGGATGTAGGAGTCCACTGAGCAGAACGTTTCATTCAGAACGAGATCTCCCTGCCAGTGGTGAGATTTCCCCTCGGCAAAACCAGGGCTAGCTCTTCCATCAGACAGGGATGAATCAGCCGCCTCCAGCCCTGGCACCCTGCAGCACTCACCCTCTCGTTCTTGTCTGCACAGAAGAGACGGGTGTGATGTCTCTTCTGGACAACGATGTAGGTGATGCCAGGCTGGTAATCCTTTTCCAGTTTGATGCATGCATCTCGGATTGCCAGGAGCTCATAGTGAAGGATCTGGAGACACAAGGGCACACAGAATGAGGGGACATATCAGCATCCAGCTGTCCCTGGGCACCCTTAAGGAACCTCATGGAGCCGGTGCAGCCCCACTGGCCTATGGGGATCTGAGGGTTCCTCACCTGTGGGAGCTGCCCCTCAGGAACACCATCACGGTAGAAGATGATCCTGGTGGGTTTGAAGCGTGTGGATTTGTAGAACTGGATGAGGAGCTCCCTCACCATGTAGGATAAGTCCTCAATGATCTCTTGGCGAGGACGCTGCACGCGCACCGTGGCACAGTACCGGCTCGGGTGGGCGTCCATGCTGCCCACAACCTGCAGCGACAGACAGGCCAGGCTCATGTCTTACACCAGGAAGGACAGAGGGGATGTGGGACATCCCCAGCCTCCACCTGCTCCCCACATGCACAGCTGGCCATGGGCAGAGCACCTGAACTCACAGATCAGATGGGACAGCAAATACTGTACAGGCAATCAGTGCCCAAAAGGGACATCCTTGGTCATGGCCATATGCTGATGTCCCACTCTGCCATGCCCTTTTAAACATTTGTGGGAATTTCCAGTGAGACAACTTTGGTTGGTGCCACTGAATACCGTCGCTGTGGGGGACTGCTGCTGCTCTGCCCTTGCTTCACTTCTGCCTGGCAGTGAGAGGGAATGGGGCTGCCCCAGGCAGCCATGGGCTGCCCAAGGACATGGTGGGTCAAGTCACTGCATGGCAGCCATTGAGCAGGGAGTTCCCACTGCAGTGCAGGCAGACCTCAGACACATCAGAGCAACAGGTCAGGGGCAGCTGGGCTTGGCTGTGACACAGGGCTGGGGGCACAGCATGAATCAAGTGCTGGCCCATGCTGGGGAACAGACACCCAGCTGCCTCACTCCACACGCTCAGCAGTGACTGCGCCATGTGCCCCACATCCCCCAAGGAGAGGGGAAGCACCACAGACTCCAGATCCTCAGTAGTGTGAATCTGCTGCCCCAGCCCTCCCCAACACTTTTGCTTTGCAAACAGAGCTCCAGGGCTGGGGCTCCCCCACTGGAGCCCATGTGTACAATAGAAACTGTTCCTTTAGTTTCAGCCACAGACCCACTGCTACTGTCTAATCAGCAACACACCAAGGACAAGGTCAAGTTGCTTCAAAAGCTCTACCCTTCTCCTCCCCTGCAGCTTCAAAAAAGCTTTCACAAAAATTAAGAGAAAAGCCCCAGTGGTCCTGCACAAACCACAAAAGATATTTTCAGAGGGGAAGCTCTGCCGCCAGGAAACAGACTGTTCTGTCCCACCCACACCTACAGCAAACAGCCCAAAGCCTTTCCCAACCCCTTCTAATTAAGAAAAAAACACTCCTCCAAAGATGCATTTGAATGCCAAGGAAAACCTGAGCTGTGAGTCCTGGAAAGTTAAGAACTTAATAGGAAAATGCTGACATGTTTATCCTGCATGGCCACGAGCACAGGACAGTGTCTCCCGACCCAGTGGAGAGCACAAGCTGTCCCTGGCCCCACTGGCACCAAGCAGCATTTTGCTCCATGGATGCTCATTATTAATTTGAGAAGAAGGCAAATTCTCCTCCACAAAGGGCTCAGAAGCCCAGCCACCCCAGCTTCCCCTGTCTCAAAGCCCAGCTCTCCAGCAAGGAAAAGTCCCTGAAGGGCTGCAGCTGAACAGGGATATCCCAGGATGACTCCATGCAGCACCAAGCTCCCAGCACTCCCAGGGCCACGCTCGGGGCCGGCACATCACGAGCCCCATCTGGTGGCAGCTGCCACTCTCCCCGCTCCCAAAAACTGCAGCTGTCCTGTGCGGGGAGGCAGGAAGGGATCGGGACGCAACTTCCTGACAGTGTATGGGCCCACCCTGAGAAGTGTCGTCATGAGCACAGCAGTAACACATGGACAAGTGAGTCCCATTACAGCTCCTGCATCCTGCGGGGTTTTTGGGACCTAGCTGTGAACTTACAGCCGTTATGGAGGGTTTCTTCCCATCTCCTGCTGGTGGGTGAGTGACATCAGCCCCGAGGAAGATCACCGGCTGCTGAAAGACGGCAGAGCTGGTGGGAGAGGAGAGAAGAGAAAACAAGCAGTCAGCCTTTGGGGCCATCTCAGGGTGATGTACAACCCAATGGAGATGAGCAGATGATATCAAGGATATCTCCTGACCTCCAACTCTGGCCCGGACACATCAACAGCTTGTTATTAACCAGGCGAAACAAGTTACAAACCCCCATTTCAAAGAGCTGCTTTATGAAGGCCCCCTCTCCTCCATGTAAAGGCAGCACCACAAGGGACTTGAAGTACAACACCAAAACTATGAGAGGCAGTGGCTGTACGAACCGCTGGTGAGGCACAAGGATGTTGTTGATCCCGCCAAGCTTGACGTTGATCTTGAGGCAGAGGTTGGAAAGGGTCTGTGGGGAGGTTTTCACCACATTCTTGACCTGGACGCACTGTGTGGCCATTCCTAGGAGAGTGTCCCCAACACGCTTCACTTCGGCTGTGGGCAGAAGAAGCAGGTGAGCACACAGGCAATCAGCCCCACACCACTTCCAGCAGCACCCCTGGGAATGGGGAGAGAGAGCCCTGCAGGAGCCAGCCCTGCTGAGCCAGCCCAAAGCCCTTCTCTCTGTGCCCGCCCCAGACGCACCGTACACCGGCGTCTTCCCTGGCAGGATGACAATGATGAGCTGAAGCCCTGAATAGGTGTTCTTGAGGTGTCGGAACATGGGCTCCACGCTGTCTGCACCCTGGGCATACTTGCAGAAGCAGGGCTGGCCCTGGATCGGCATCCCGGCATCCTTGGAGATCTTGCGCAGCTGGTCTGTGAAGTTCCTGTGCCGGGAGGAGAAGCCGTGAGCCCTGAGCCTTCCTGCACGCCAGCTGTGCCACTGAGCATGGAGCCCCAGGGCCGAGTGCTGCAGCACGGGACAGAGACAGCGCCATCACATCACCTATTGGTGGCTCTATGGCACCCAGCACATGCACGGCACAGGAAACACAAGACCAGCACACGTCAGGGCTGAACTGTCCCCTCTCAGTGCCCTCTTACCCACATACTGACTCTTTCTAATGCAATGGAGCTGAGCCCTTCTCCTTTAGGAAGCTGGAGCAGCGGGGAACAAACCTGCTGCCTGCAACAGCTGATTTCCAGGTGACTGCAAAGCTGATGCCAGCCTGCACTTACCACATCTCAGCCACACTCTGGATTTTTGGAATGCCAAGGATTGATTTGATGCGGCGAGAGCCAGAGGGAACACAGGGCTCACAGCTCTGCTGCAAAGGGATCACGGGAGGAATGCGGTGTCACTCCCACCTGCACCCAGGTACTGCAGACATGGACACTGAGCTCTTCCAAGCCCCAAACACTGACCATGCCAAACACCCAGAAGAGACACACAAAATGAAATAAACTGTTCCTGCTCTGTCACTTTGCTACAGAAACATATTCTCTAAATTACCAAAGCTTTTCTGAAAGCCCAAAACTTCTCTGTAATAACCCATGGCAAGTTAGGATGCTTCCTACATGAATTACATAATTTCAGATTATTGGGGAAACTTTCTATCCTCGGAACCCCTTCTCTCTAGGGAGATTCAGACTAGAAGAGTTCAATACAGCTTTAAAGCTGTATCTCAATTCACCTCCATAGTGCAGCTCCCTGATGCAAGGAGGAGATCGAGGAGAGCCTGACTGACAGCTCACAGGTACTCACTCCAACCTGGCAGCTTTGTGATGGCTTAGGGACCATTTGCAGCTGGGACAAACACTTAGGCTCTCTGGATAAACCAAGAGCAACAGGAACTGGACACTCCACATCAGATTGGTACCACAAGCAGTGGAGCTCCCTGCAGCTCCAGCACTGGCAATGCCAGACACGCAGTCCCTGGCTGTGAGCAGCAGTGTGACCACCTCTGGAGCCATGGCCCCTCTGGCTTCCCCCACCCAGATGGGCTGCCCCTTTCCTTACTTCAGCACCTCCTCTCGACACTGCTTCTGCGGGGCAAAGCAGGCAATGGCCCAGACTTTGATCTCAATGCCGTTGTAGAACTGCTTCCCTCGCATGTCCCACACGCCCTGGTTGGGAGTTGCAATGGCCCGGTTCTGCAAGGCAAACAGAGGGTCAGAGCGCGGCCGCAGCCTGCCCAGCCCCGCAGCCCCAGAGCCCCTGCACGGGCTGGGGCTGTGCTCCCTGTGCTGGAGCTGGAGCTGACTCCCCGGTGATGGGCAATCCACAGCCTCAGCTCCTCAGCAGTGACAGAAAATTCACCGGAGCTGCCCTATGCTGAGCACCTCTCTCCTCTTCATCTCATCACCAATGACTCTTGGCTATAACTTTCAGAACCAGTTATATAGCAAAAAAACTCAAAAAAAACCACTAAGCCAAGGCACTTTGATAAAACATGCCAGCTCTAACATGAAGGTTAACACAACTTTTGCTCAGAAACAGTGTTTCCAGGTGTGGACAGCATCTCCTTGCACAGTGCAGCCCAGCCCAGGCAGCTGCACTTACCCGGCCTCCATATTGCAGGATGGGAGCCGGCAGGACTCGCCCTGTCACCTCTGTCATATCATCCTTCACCTTGATCCCAAACTCCTGAATGTATGGATCCAGGTTGTAGCTGGCATTCTTCATCTGCAGAGGGAAGGAAGGGCCATGGAAGGGAATAAGACCAGCTGCTGCATCCCTGGCAGCTGCAGCTGGCCAGGAAATGTGGGCACCTGAAGCCCTGTTCTCCACAGAGCTGCAGGTGGTGCAGCTCTGACAGGGGAAGGGAGATCAACACTGAGGCCCAAACCCTCTCCTGCAAACTGACCCACAGGGACCTGATTTTGAAACACACAAAACAATGCAACTAACAGCACAGCCTGCTCTTGAGATTTAAGATTTCAACAGGAAGGTTCAGACTGGCAAGAAACTTATCAAGAGTCCCAGAAGGAATACCAAATGTCTCTGGCTTCAAAAGCCCGGATGTACATGTTTGGGGAACAACAGCCCCAAACCAGTGGCCTGGTCTGTACCAGTGGCCAGGCACAGACAGAGTTCCTGTACTGCAGCCCCACCACACACAGCCCCACATACACCCACAGCCTGTCTGTGGGTGTGTCTCTAATCGGTTTCCCATTTTTAGTTCCAGCTCCCTTTGGGTCAGGTTCCAACAGTGCAAGGGCATGAATTTGCTGTATGTGCATTTGCTTGGTCTCATTGAGCCGGGCTCCCCTGTGCCAGTGTCCATTACAAACACAGAGGCACCTGTGCGCAGGGATTCAGTGGGAAGAGGGGGATAAAACCCCACCGTTAACGTCACCAACACCTTCTCAGCAGGTCACAGCTCTCCACCACAGAGCAGCTGAGGAGCAGGACCATGGCAAAGTCCACCACGGACACAATGCCATAACCTGCCATTGATGCCAAGCCCCAACCCCACCCCCCTAGGGACTTACCAGGCGACTGATTTCCTCCTGCCTGTCTGGGGCAGACCTGGCTGTTGCTTTTATCATGGTCGAGGTCTGATTGTCCGTGAGCTTCTTGATGCACCTCTGGCCAGCCACGATGTTACACACCTGCACGGGGAGGGGACAGACAGCAACCATGTGTTGGGGACAGGTAAGACATGAGGGGACCACAGCTGAGCACAGCTCCAAACCACACGTGCCAACACTCACCTCCAAGGGAAGGTACGTATGTTTCTGTTCCTGGCCAACTTGGAGACAGGGCAGGTGAGGGTATTTCAGCTGCAGGTTGTATTTCTGCTTGAAGTACTGAGCCACTGTGCACTCCACTGTCTGACCACTCTCCAGCTGCAGTGGGAACCTGGCAGAGACAGGACATGAGGGATGCACCTACTCAGAACAGACACTTCCAGACCTCAGGCACTATGTACTGTGGCTAGGAAGAGGGAGCTGCCAGGGTCCCACCCTGAGCTGCCATACAACCAAATAAAAACCACAACAGTGGTATTTTCAGAAATGGAATCAGAAATTACTCTTATCCACTGTGGGACTGAGGTCCCTAAATAAAGCTCTCCCTCACTAATCCAGTTAATCAGGGCAAATGTTTATTGCAGGACGTGCCACACATGCCATGGTTGGGCACAAAAATACAGCACACTAGCACTCATGAGGGCTTCTGTGCCTGGTGTCCTCCCCGGGAGCTGAACTGAGCTCCAGGGAAAGGCTAACGGGCCTCTCCAGATACAGGACAGCAGTTGCCAGGTGGGCAGAGGGAGGCGGGAGGGGAACATTTCCCTTCAAAAACAGGGGAAAAAAATCAAACTTCCTGTCTGCAGGGCTAAGAGGTGTCATGACACCCACAGCTGCACCACAATACCCATCCTCAGACAGCACCAGCTGCTCCCAGTTCCATAAAGAGCTCCATGAAAATGCAGAATTGACCTGATATTCTGTAGAGAGCCAAAATTACAGGAGAGCTAGGCTGACTACATCAGCGAGGTGCCACATTCCTCCTGCACTCGCTGAGCCCCAAGGCTGTGACCCAAGGATGCTGGTGCACAAGAGACAGTGAGGGATGCTCATGCCCAGCCTGCTCCCAGGCACACACAGAAAATTCCAAGGCAGACACCTGTGTTAGTCCCTGATGAAGTCTCTGCTCTGGCAGTGACTATTTTAAGAATGAAGAAAACCAAACCTGGAGGTAAAAACTAGGACAATTCCTGGCATGTCAGCTCCCGCCCGCTGCCGCACTCTGCCTGCCAGACACAGCATCCTTTGCACTCCCATCTCCCTGCATCCCACTCCACACATGGCACAGGGCTGCAGAGCCCCAGACACGTCTCCTTTTGCCATCAAAGACTGGAGCTTCCTGTTCAGCTCTCCCTAATGACACCAGCAGCTGTTAACAAGGAGAACAGAGCGGATTTTTCCAAGGGCATCTGCCCACCCGCCTTACGTCTGGTGGCTGGCTGGTCGTCGGGTAACGTTACACACACGGTATTTCCTCTTCATCTGCCCACAGTGGGTCACCTCCACCTTCAGACCTGATGTGAGACAAGGAGACACAGCAGAATCATGGTGAAGATGGGAGCAATTTCCCTTTGCCCAACTTCCCCAGGACACTTGCCAACAGCTTCCTTAACTTATTTCCTGCTTGTAGATACCCCAACAATAGCATGAGAGAGGCAGTGGTGCCCCAGAAGACATTTAAAATGTGCAACCCCTGTACCCCAACCTCACTCCAGGGGCTGGGTGGGACACAAGCCACAGCCAGTGTCAGGGGACAGGTTCCAGAGCTTCCTGGGGGCTCTACCTTTGATCTCCTTGGTGAAACGCACTCTCTGCGAGTCCGTCAGGGGCTTGGGCTGCTCGTCGATGTTCCGGATGTCCAGCACCTCACACATGAACTCGATGACCGGCTGGGCTTTGTAGAAGGCAGTGGCTGACACTGTGGGACAGACACCACGATGTGTCTCTGCTCTCAACCAGCCTTCCCAAACACACTCAGCCCTCCCACTGCAGCTCCCCAGCATGAGAAATAACGTCACCATCGATGTTGAGCATCATCTTCCACATGGCAGGCCGGACTGACTGGTGGAAGCCAAACCAGACCTCCCTGCCCCCTCCCAGGGGGTGGTAGTAGCCTTCAGGGGGGGAGAAGAAGGAGCGGCCAACCGGAGTATATCTGTGAATCAGGGCAAACCACATCAGTGGCACACACTGGGCCCACAGCAGCACACCCAGACCCCCGAGTTGGCACTCACCCTGCCAGCTGCATCACCCCCTCTATATCTTTTGCAGGAACACCTAAGGACATGACTGGCACAGCTGCCTCCTCCAACGACTGTCAAGGCCAGTCCCAGCCACATCAGCCTGCCAAGGGCAGCAGTCCCCTCCCCTCCCTGGCACAGCTCCATTGTCCCTCAGTGCAGGTACCTCATGGAAGCCAGATGCCTCATGGCAACATCCAGCGCCTGGACAGACTCCAGTGGGACGGGGATCTGCCCGCTGACCAGGGCCTCGTGCAGCATGCGCCAGCTCACGATGGCCATCCATTTGATAGAGACCTTAAATATTCTGTCCTTGCCTTCCCCCGGGATCGTCACCTCAAAGTCAACCTGAGTGCAGGAGGGAAGGGACAGTGACCACGGCATCCCCACAGGGACGAGGTAGGGTTGTTTTCTGCTGGTCTTTCCCAAGCAGGAGGGAGGTCACAGTGCCCACATGGGGCTTGCTGCCCCCTCTTACCCGCTCGTTCCCAATGGGTAAGGCCGTGACAGTGTAGATGTTCTTCTTCCCATCATAGACTGGTTTTCGGTCACCAAAGATCTGCGGTTTGAAGTGCTGCACCATGTACTCCACGACTTCCCTACACAGGCAAGATAGAGGGGCAGGAGGAGAGAAGGGAGAGGTCTGTTTTGTCACTTTCTTTACAGCCTGATACTTTCTGCAACCTGCCCAGTCCACCCCAGTCTCCTTCCTCGGGGCAACTGAGAGCAGAGATGCGACCCCTGGGGCAGGAAAGTCCCTGGACAAGCAGCCATGTGCCTTGTCCCACAGCTCAGTACATTGGCTTGGCAGAAGGACTGTACATGGCACTGGGGAGAAGAAGGAGTGTACATGGTGCAGTGTGGCTCGCTGCAGAAAGCACATGCAGCATCTGCTTGCAAGCCCTCGGGGCACAGAGCTCCCCAGGCTGTGAGGGCAGGAGGGGACAGGCAGCAAAGAGCACATCAAAAAGAAAAACAAAGAAAAGTACATGATGGCCTGAGGTCTGGGCTTGCTATTTTTAAATCAGGGATTGTTGCCAAAATAGCACAGCTGCTTCGGAGCAGCAGGGACTGCACTGAGGCTCCGGACCCCTTCTCCCAGGCCAGGAAGCAGCACTGCACAAACATGGCTGGGGGGTCCAGCCACCTGGGGGCATCATGCAGTGCCATGACCCCTGCCACTGCTATGACTCCTGCTATAATGGTCACCCTAATGGCTTCTACTGCAAAGACAGAGACAGGCACTTATAGAGCCTCCACTAGGAAACTGGAAGCAGGGAACAAGTGCCAACCTCTAATACTTGCCTTACCTGTTGACTCTGCGTGGACATTTATCGGGTTTGATATCCACTTCATAATGATACACATCGATCTTGGGAATGTCCACTTCAAAGTAGTTAGCCAGGAGCTTGATGGGCTTCCCGACAGTTCCTATCCCGGGCCGACGCGGCGCTTGAAACACCTGCTGCAAGGGGGGCAGGTATGCGCCTGCAGCTGTGGAAGAGAGCTGAGGTCAGGAAGGCTGCCAGGGGCCCCATACTCAGACAGACAGACAGACAGATCTCACAGTCACAGTGCTCTCTTATCACCGCATCCTGAGCTGTAAGGTCTCCCACTATCCCTCCTCCTGGCAGGAGGTGGCAGTGCCAGAATTCAGAGTAGCACACCAGGAAGCACCTTCCCTGGGCACCATCTGGGCACTGGTGCCAGCTGAGCTGCTGAAGGGCAGTGCCAGGGCACAGCAGCCCCACCAACTCCCTTGGCACAGGCTCCAGCATTGCCACCTGCTATGGGAGAGCAGCACCAGCTCCGTATTCATGGTGACCCTTTCCAAAGGGATGCAATTCCCTGGATACTCTGTCAGCAGGGAAATATAGGCATTTCCCCTTCATTCCCCACCAAATTCTGACTCCCTGCTGGAGGGAGGATGCCACAAGAAACAGGAAGCGCATTGTTCCATCTGGACTACACAACTGTTGAACTGCTCAGTTTTGCAGAAAAAAACCAAATCCAAACCAGTCCCAAATCCCCACTTGAAGCAGTGTGGGGACCTGTAAAGACGGAAATACCAGTTTTTCCACAATTCCCATTACACAGACTCACTTATGCAGTTCTGGAGTTTCAGGATGGCACCAGCACGTGGCTACAGGACCGAGCTGCATTTCTAAATCAACAGCACCCAAACCTATCCTAAAGTATTGCCAAGGAATGTTCCACCCCGCTGCTCTCTGAGGTGAGCTCTGCCCCTCCTGCCCCATTCCCACTTTGCCCATCTTCACCCCTCCCAGTTTGCATCTTCCATTTGTTCCTCAAACACCGTGAGGTCCAAGCCAGCTGGGCCAGTGCAGGGATTGAGTGTGGGGGTATTCAGAGCGCTCCATCTGCGCGGCCAACTGTCCACGTCAGCCCACAGACAGCAACCCAGCTCCAATTCAAGCTCCTGAACACATGGTGCTTTTAGCACCCCTTTCTCCCATCCACTTTCTTTTTAAATCCAAATTTCCATTCCAGGCTAAAAATAACAGAAGCAGAAAAACAGTACAGCAGCAAACTAAGCTTCAAATTTGCCTTTTACTTTTGCACCCAAACTTTGAAAGACTTTTCCTGCCCATGGAAGGCTACCAGTCCTGCAGGATGCTGAAGGGATGGGAAAACTGTTGTGAGCATCCAGGGGCTGAACTGCAGAAGTTAATTCTCCAAAGCCAATCTCTGCTCCTGCTTCTGCCCCACAACAGGAGCTCAAGATGGGAGCCCCCAGCCTGGGCTCACCTGGCCTCAGCACCTCTTCAGACAAGGCAGCACAGGACTTGGAGCAAGGTGGATATCCCCGAGTCCACTGCAGGGTTCAGACCCTGCAGGCACCCACAGCTGCCCCATGACAGGGTGACTGCCAGCCACCCCCCAAAAATATCTGCGCTGCACTTCGGAAGCAGCTCATTTGAAGGAACTGATTTTCAGATGAGCTGCTCCCAGTGTAAGTCATGTCTCCACATGATTAACATTTCTTGGCAGTGGCCAGCTCCCTGGCTGCGAGCTGATGCATTTTTAAATCATGGCTCACAAAGCAAAGACGTATTTGCCAATGCTGCTGGAGCCTCCAGTTCCTGAGTTTGAGTGAGGAACCATACCGCCCACCTGCAAGATCTGTCAGCGGACAGAAGCTCTCTGCTGCCTTTCCTGCAGCCACATCAAGGCCAGCACCCACAGCTTCTCTCTCCTCCTCTGGATCATCTCACCCCACAGACAATCCTGGGAGCTGTGTGTGAGCAGGACTGCACGCAACTCCATGTGCCCATGGTAACCCCACAGATGCAGGGAACACAGGGCAGTGGCCACGGCTCGACAGTAACCAATTCACCCCACATCAATCCCACACTTGGCACTGCTTCGGTCACTCCAAAACTAAGGCTTTACCATGCAAACCCTTTTGCTAGAGGATCCCCAGATGCTTCACAAACATAACATCCCGCAATTAAGCTCATGAATCACAGGTGAAGGAAGGAGTCAGCCTCCAGCAGCATGAAAGTTCGCTCAGAATTTTGGTGGAACACAGAAGATATAGCAAACACAGGTTAAGATAAACGGGCAGAATGGCCAGAAGGAGCAGCACTTGATGGCACAGGAGAAGCTCTGCAAAGACCAGGGCAGGACCATGACCAACATCGAGGATGGGCAAGTTCACGCCTGGGCTGACTCAGAGAGTTTTATTTTGGTGACCACAACACACAGTCCCTGAATGTGACAAACCAAAGCAGCTGCCCAGGCAGCACCTCCAGCATGTGAGCCAGGCTCTCACCCAGCCTTGGCCGCTTCAGCCCAGGTGGGAGAGACCCCAAAACCCTTTAGTGAACAAGCAGGCTTGGCTCATCCTTTCAAATGCCATATTCCTGCTCTGGAGCACTCAAGGTCCCTCCATGATCTGCCTCAGTGAAAGCCACCCTTCTCCTGGCTCAGAGGATGCTGCCAGGGAATCCCGGACAGCTCGACTGTCATCCCCAGGCACCTCATGCCTGAAGCTGGCTCAGGGCAGCAGAAAAGGAACAAGCAAGAAGAAGCCTCGTTAAAAAGCTACCCAGAGTGCATGGAAACAGGGGGGCTCCAGCACACAGGGGGGCTCCTGCATGGGGGGGGTTGGCTCCTGCATACCTCGACGACTCTCCATGGCAAAGCCGCACAGGCTCCCACTTTGTCATGTAAATGCGGGCGCCGGGGCCGGGGGCTGCAGAGTGAGTGTTGTTCCTGCAGTACAATGCAGCCAGTGAGCGGGATGAAATCCGCTGCCATTAGAAATTCCACGGCCCGGGAGGAATCACAGACTTTCGTACACAAAGCCGTGCCCTGGGGACGCGCCGGCGGCGGAGCATCGACGCCTTTGCACCGGGTACCGCGCGCAGAGACAGCGGCGGGGGCAGAGCCACCGAAGTGAAAGGAAGTTTGACGTAATTAGCGCTGGAATACGCTTTGTTTCTGTTATTTATTGTAACAGCTGGGGAACACGACCCGCTGCCCAACAGCTGCCTGCGCCGGGCGAAGCCGCCGGTGGGACGGCATGAAATTACCATGTCATTGAAATCCTCTCCAGCGCCGCATTCAGCCGAGGGGCCGCGGGAACGGGGCCCAGACAAAAGGGAGTTTTATTGCGGCGGCGGCGGCGGGTCCACGCCGGCCCCCTCTCCGCACACCCACCCGCCAAAATACAGCCAGGAACCAGAGAGGTGCAGACGGGGCCGCGGCACAACAAATGCCACCGGACACGAGCGTGGTCAATCCTCATCCTGAGACATCTCCCATCCTAAACCACCCCAGAACCCCGCCGGGAAGTGAAATCCCTGTCGGGGAGCAAAAAAAGGGGCAGGACCAGTGGGAAAGGCAGCTGCTGGGCAGGGTGAGCAATTGGCATTCCCCATCTCCAAGCTCGACACCTTCAAAACAAAGCTTCAAGCAGCGACCAGCACATTCCACGCAGCCCAGACTTCAAAAAGCCCCATCTCAGCTCCGCCAACCCAGACATCACCGCCTGTTCCTTCCCGAGTGACCTGAGCACTGCCAGGGTCATGCAGCTGTGGGTGCTTTTTGGTTTGACACCAAACTGAGTTTCAGCAGGTGATGCACATGCAGGACAGAGGCTCCGTCTGCAGCCGTCAGAGCTCAGCATTAAACCCGTCTGTGCACCAGAGCCTGGCTGCTGAGGGCAAGGCTGCACTACCCAAGCTCTGCTCCTGCCCTGCACTGGGGTGGCTGCACACAAAAAATGAGCCAAAATGGGCTCTAAACTGTTTTACTACAGGACTGACATCCAAAAGCTGCTGAGTTCTTTGCATCCTCACACTAAACATTGCAAAGGACACTGCTGTTGCTTCCCACCTGGAAATCACAGGTGACACCCTAAAGTGCAAGCTACAAACCTGCCTGGCTGAACGGGTGTCCCTGCATCCTGGGACGTGCAGTCCTGCAGGTTGAGCTGGGCAAGAGTGTGAAGCTGCAGGTGCTGTGACAGAGCACAAGGAACAGCAGCAAGAGCGGTGCCAACTCCATCACACCCGCACACAGGGGCTGTACTCCTGCTGCTCTGGCACTGGAGAGCAGTGGTGATGCCAGCGGTGCGGTGATGCTGGCGGTGTGGACACAGCTCAATCATGAGCCGACCTGTGAGGGTTCTACTAAGCTGGCGTCAGCTCACCAGCAGCTCTCTTTTCTACCTCTCTGATGGGGTTTGAGAAGCACCGGCACAGCAAGTGCCAGAACCTCTGCTGAGCACACCGGGTGGCACATCCAGGCTGCGTGACTGCACAGTGACCCTGGGGTCCCCGCTAATGGCGCCTGGGCCAGGCGGAGGCTGACACTCCCTGCCCAACCTCGCGACATCTCCCGCTCCTCCTGCACTGCCCAGGCAGCAGCCAGGGACGTGCAGAGCCAGGAGCCGCAGACAAAGACAGCCCCCGGTGCTGGAGGGACAGGACAAAAGCGACGCCAGCTCCTCTCTATGTCCCACCGCGGCCCCGCAGTGCCACTGGCTCCCAGAGAGGAGGCTGAACCCGCCCGTGGCTCTGCACGGATCACCCTGCCCAAGGAGCAGCTTCTCTGACTGATTTGGCTTCCTCCTCGCGTCTGCCATCTTAATAACTTGGCTGTGTTTTGTTCTTCCCAGGGTTTAGGGAGAGGCTGCAAAGAGTGTTTAGAGATAAACCATCCCTGCTGTGTCTCCAGGCAAGGTGCTTCTCCTGGCTTTGTTTCTCAGTATAAGAGAACCGTCTTTCTTTCCCGTCCCAGAACCAGGCATATGCAATTTCGTGTTTCCTGAAGATAAAGAGCCCCAACAGATGGAGCAGCTTTGGGGTTTTTGCAAGGTTCAGCACAGGAAGACAACGGTTGAGATTAACAGCCTTTAGGAAGTTCGCAAGGGATAAAGAAAACTAAAAGTTGTGGGAAAATAAGTTTAGTTTTTAAAACCACTGCATGTGTATGCCTCCCTGAGTGCTGCCTGTGGGTCAGATGTCCCGGGTTTTCCCACTGCCTTTCCAGTCATCTCCACGTTTGGCACATCCAGGCACATGCCAGTTTCTGCTTTATTGCCCTGATAAGCCACAGCATCATCAGAGCTTGCATATGACGCTTAGCCCATACTCAGGGTCTGGCACAAGCGAAGGGGTGCCAGAGCAGGGCAGGATTCACAGCAGCTCTGACAACATGGGGTTCATGAGTCCCCAAGGGGTGAACCCAAGTGGGAGCAGATATCCCCCAGCCAAATTTGGGGACAGAAGGGGAAACTCCCAAGGGTGCAGCAGCAGAGCCCTGCTCCCTATGCAGCCCTCACATGCCCAGAGACTGAAACCCAAACCTGTCCACTGAGTGCTTCCCCATCCCAACACAAGAGATTCTTTTAAAGCACCTTAAGAGCATAATTTCAGGCTGGGGTAGGAGAGTGCCTGGCAGCGTTATCTGCGTGGCCCTGAAGCAGCAGCACTGCTATCGCCCCAAGGCGCCAGCAAAGCCCGCGGTGCTGCCAAATCACGGCTTCCAGAGGCCATAAATCAGCCCAAACACAAAGCACCCGCAGACAGAAGGTAATGCAGACACAGGATTCTGTGCCACATTTAAATATCGTAGAAAAGGATCGAAGTTTACAAACACTCAGCAGGTTTATGTCAAAATCTCACCAGGCTGATGTGTTACAGCAGGTGGCAAACCCACAAGCACAAGAGAGGTGGCAGGGTAGCAACTGCTGATCCCATTGCCCCGTCCCTTGGAAGGCCATCCTCGTCACCCCGTGCCTCAGTCTCCATCACCCCATCCCTCCTTCTGCCTTATTTTAGGCACCAAAATCCTTCTGCGACTCAGCAGCGCAAATTGGCGATGCTCAGGCCAGGCACAGGAGCAAGCGGCAGCCGATGCTACGGCCTGTGGAACAGCTCTCCAAACCCCCGCGGAGCTGCCCGGCACGAAGGGCACTGCCAGCTGCTCCCGTCCCCAGCCGGGGGTGCGGAGGTTGGGGCAGGGGACACGGGGGTACAGGGTGGCTCTGGAGCTCGGCCCCGCGGGGCCATGCTGAGCCGCGGCTCCGCGCATGTCCTGGCACGGGCAGAGGAGACGCTTCGTGCTGTCACGGCACACGGCGTCGCCGGCCTCGCGCCAGCTCCAGCCTGCACCCCGCTCCCGGAACCCGGGGAACGGGGAGCTGGGGGATGGATGGGGAGCAGGGGGATGAAACGGGAGCTGGGGGCGGGGGTGGAATGGCAGCCGGGGGGATGGATGGGAGTGGGAAGTAGGGGGAATGGAATGGGAGCTGGGGGAAAGGGTGGGGAGCTGGGGGATGCTGCTGCTGCTTTGTGCAGAACAGGCCCCTTGAGCAGGGCTCGCTCTGCGCTGTGGGGACCTGAGGCTAGACGTGACCCCGGCCCTGTTTCCCCCTCCTGCGAGGTTTCTGCGGGTCCCTCCATCACCCCTTCCCCTGCGCCCGCACCGCTGCTGCTCTCGGGGCATCCGGGGGACGCGCCTGTCCGGCGGCCCCGCAGCCCCCCCCGCACTCCCGCTGCTCAGAGCCCCCGCGCCTCCGACAGCCCCCGATCCTCGGCATCGCCCCCGCACATCCCGCGCCGCCGCCACATCCATCGCCACCCGCCGCGGTCCCCTCCACACACCCCTCCACCGCGCTCCCCCACCCCCCGCCCCGATTCCCACCCGGTACAGGCCC
>WAAE01020066.1:550335-566803 GCA_013400495.1 Nicator chloris
CCTCACGCCCCTCACGCCGCGCGCACGCGCCGCCGCCGCCCGGCCCCGCGCGCAACAAAGGCGGCGCCCGCCGGCCCCGCCGCCATCTTGGGGCCCGCGGGGACCGGGGGGCACCGGGGGAACCGGGGTGTTCCATCGGAACAGCGGGGGGTGCCCGGCCGGGCCCTCGCTGCAGGCGCGGAGCGGCAGAGCGCTGCCTGCCCGCCCGCGCCCGGGCCTCCCGTTGCGCCGTTGCCACAAATATTTATTTCGTGGTTTGTTTTTTTATTTTGTTTTGGTTTTTATTCATTTTGTGTGGCCGGGCCGAGGAGGAAGCGCCAGTTCTTGTATCGGCCGCTGTACGGTCATTCCTGAAGTGCCCTGAGTCTCGCCAGGCAGGAGCAGGGCAGAATTCCCCGTGGCCCTGCTCCATCTAAATCCATAGAACCGGGCAGGGCGTCCCTTTTCCATCCCGTTCCCACCACGTCCCTTCCCTGTCCTTCCCAGGAAGCACAAATCTCGACCCTTGACTTTGTCAATAACTTCATAAACCTCAGGAGCATCATTCCCACAACGAGCCCAGGTGTGTGTTCCTGGCTGGGGCATTCCAGGAAGCGGGAAAGCTACAGGAATTCAGGCTGTCAAAGCATTCCCGCCTCGTGCTGTCCTCCCAAAGCATGACAGCAGCTCCTGCTGTCCCGAGGGAGTGGCTGGGGCAGAACCCAGCTGGGATTTTGGAGTCTGAGCTTGCACAGACAGCAAGGCTGTGGCACAGAATCCCGTGCATTGCTCAGTCCTGGGTTCCTGAGGTTTGGTCCAAGAGGTCTTTACATAATGTTTGGAAGACACCGGGATGAGCAAACCTTGGCACCTGAGCTCCTCAGGTTTATGTGAGGCTGAGCAACCTCAGTGCTAAAGCCCCAGGATCTGCCCTGCAAACAGAACGGACACCTAACGCGGGGCCGCAGAAGGTGCCGGGCATTTCAGACAATCCTGTCCCGGTTTCAGTCACAGCTCCCACACTCTGGCCTCCTCCAAAAGCTTTTCCTGTCCTTCCTGCAGTATTTATAGTGCAGTGCAGCTGTCTGAGGAGACAAACCCTCACCTCACATAGAGATGAAGCAGCCAACAGTGCATCTCTCTGATATAGAATCCCCTCTCCAGGCAGGTATAGTCCATGAACGCCAAATTTTCTGTGTAATTTCCCAAACACTATAAAAACAGACTCATTCTGAACCCTGCCCCTGGGGTTTGAAATTTCAGCTTACTTTAGGATCCTGGGAGATGTCACCCATTTCTTTAATTTACTGTATTAGAGAAATAACTTTTATATTATAGAAATAGCTATATTGTGGTAATGAGTTCCACAGGTGACACATTGTGTACAAGTTTTAATTAAAAGTTAAATAGTTTAAGACATTTGTTTACAGGCAACAGTACTGGTTGCTCACTCTGTACATTGCATTTATTGGACAGCAATAAGGAAAAACAACATTTGGCACAAGAATGCCAACTTTTTTATTATTATTATTATTATTATTTTTGGACACATGAACACAAAATATCCCTGCAGGCTAAAAAAAAAATACATTGCAATTGTACACGACCAGCATCTTATCTCGACACGGGGCTGTGAGCCCCAGGACAGTTTAGAAAGTACCTCGTATTGCTAGAGACATACATCCAGTCCAAAGTTAATAAAATACCATTTGAACATTACAAGTCTAACAATATAGGAACCAAAAAATTACATCAGAAGTCAAACTGAACAAATGCAAACATTTTACATTGAAGTTGCAGCCTCTAGACATAGAAATATGAAAATGTCAATAGCAAGGTCTAAGAAAATCTGTAAGTGATATTTAGTGCAAGACCTTTCCTCCAGTGCACAGGGAAAGAGCCTTGCAGTGGATCAGGATCGGGATGGATCCAATGCCCTCTGGCCCTGCCTTCTGAAAATGAAAGCAGAGTCACTCCCTCACTATTGAGCAAGAAAACTCCTACAGCACATCCACAAAGGGGTCGGGGGTGTCAGACACCAGCTCTGAGCCAGGGCCCTTCCCCATCCGAAGGGCCGAGCGAGGGTGGACACAGGACACCCCGTGCACCAACCCCTGCGCCCTTTGGACGTAGCTCTGGGCACGACCTTGGGTAACTCACAGCAATACAAGAGCCAGACTGGTGGAGACAGGCTAACAAGGGATTGCCAGAGCTTGTTCAGAACTCAGCAGGGACAAAGCAAGCAGAACCGGGTGGAAAACAGGATTTCTGCCCCCTCCCCCCCTTTTTTTAATAAATTTTTATATATATATATCAACCACCCCCTTCCCCAACTCTTTGAACTTTGCTACATTTAAAATCTTTCACACCACAGAGCTAAACAGTGGCCAACAGGCTTTATTTATTTAAAAAAAAAACCCCGAAAAACAAAAATCAAAACACCCTAAAACTACAGCTACAGAATGCACATCTTCCCATTGATTGACACATGCAGAACGAGTCACTCAGGCCCACAGGGCTCACCCAGGTCCTCAAGTCCTCCAGACTTGGGTTCAGACCTGCCTAGGGCAGCACTGCTGCAACTTGGATCCTGAACTTCAGTGCTTTTCCCCCAAAACTCCAGCCCTGTGCCCGGGGTGGGCTCACACCAGCCCCACTCAGGTGCTGGCCCAGGGCTCACCAGGGGCTGATGCTCCACCTGGTCTGAGGTTAAATATCCAGTCACAGGCAAACCAAGGAGAGGCTCTCCCTTCCCTCAGTCTCAACCAGGAGTGCTTGGCACTGGACAACTAATTGGTGATAAAGTTCATTTTTATGCACCCTTGTTAAACCAGCCTCATTCCTAGTGCACAAACTCAAATCAGGGATCTTGGATCCTACCACCTCCAACAGGTGCTCAGGTGCTTTTCAAGGTGCCAAAGTTCTCCGTGTGTGTTGGGTCAGTCAGAGTTCACTCTAAAAAGGGTTTTTGTGTCTTCTCCCTGAACGAGTACTGAGAAAAGCAGCGGTCAGTCTCCCACCCACATGTCCTGATTTTATTACACAAGTGAGGTATTCTTTAAAAAAAAAGTTAAAAAACTTAAAAGAATCTTTTTGTTTTTTCAATCTAAACCTGTCCTGGCACGTGCCTGGAGCAGGATTCACTTCAGTCCCATTTTCAATAGAAATGAAAAGAGGTTAAACTTAATTTATGAGACGTACTACTGGCAAGGAGGTTATAAAACTGTTTGAAGATGTTCAGTGTACTCTGGTACAACTGAAAACAACAGCATTTAGAAATGTAAACTTTCACTTATTTACAAGCTTAAAGACTGAAGGAAACAGCATTTCCTATTGCTGAAATTTGGAGGGGGCTGGTTCCTAAGCTTTGGGACAGCAGACAACTTAGCAGCAAACCCCACACGAGTATCAGAGACCACAGTGCAATCCTTGGGCTTCTCAAACTCCTCCTCAGTTTAGGAATAAGCTTTAATCTGCACTAACTCAGGTACACAGTAAGGAATCTAGTCTTAAATTACTACGTTCATGGATTACAGGAATACCAGGGAAACCAGGTCCCTGTTCTGGATTACAGGTTGCAGCTGAAAAAAGCCAAGCAGATTAAAAACCCTAATTTCTAGGCTGGGACAGAATCAGCATTTGAGACTCACACACGTTCAACATGCTGTAAATGCAGTTGTGTGGGCAACCCAGATTCCCAGGAAAAAAACAGTTCAAAATGCTGGTACAAGTCCTCAGGTTGCCCGTCACACAATACATTTCAACTGCACATGTTGGCCTTTCCTACATGGAACACCCAGTTTCCAAGCTTATAAAAAATGTTGTAGACAGGACACCAACAGTGAATATAAAACAGTTAAAAATAATTCTTAAAAAAAGCATGGAAATGCGTCTTTTCTAATTTGTTTCAGAAACTGCCAAATTGTGTGTTCAGAAAACGACATGAGAATGTTGGTTAAACTCATGCACAATCCTCAGCTAGAAAATTACACTGTTTGGGGGGGGGCTTAAAAAACAAAGATTTATTGCCAAAGTTAAACCTTCTATGAGAAAAAAGTTTTAAAATCACTTAGATTTATCAAACCACACAGCAGCATAAAGTGGGCACTTTTGTAAAAGTTTGCAAAATACCTAAAAGCTAATTTTTTTTTTTGTTTTATAATTTTTAGAGGGGGGAAATGATGGTTCAGTACTTGTTACGATACCATGGCAGTATTATTTATAACCATTATCATTAAAATCTACTGACAGGCATCACTATTGGTTATATTACACATTCACAGAACAAGAACCACCTATTAACTCGCAGTATAGTGCAATTGCTTTGCAGCCCAAGTCTGCAGAGATTAAAAAGATAATTAGTAAAACTGACAAAAAACTGCAATACCTGTGAAAGTTATGTTTGTTAAAAGGCATTTACAGTAGTGAAGTCTAAAATCTCCATTAGAAAATCTATGGCCCCACACGACAGAAGGATTACAGCGAGCTGGATAAAACATTTTACCATCACATCATACTCACGAAGCAGGGCACGGAGACAGAGCAGCAGTCACCGTCAGCTCATGGGATGAGGAGAACTGAAAAACCACAGCTAGCAAAAGATTTGATAGAAACCTTTCGTACCAAGTCCTTGAAAAATTTCAGGATGATCGGCCTTTGCGCTTTGAGGTAAAAATTCAGTCCAATGCATCAGAAAAGACAAGTCTATGGATTTCTAGTACAGAAAACAATGAAACAAATGGCTCAATTGTGTTGGTGCATCAGACGTTGCAGTGAAGAACAGATTCAGTGCGACTGTCCGGAGCTGCTGGTAGTGGGCAGTCCGAAATCCCCCAGCCCTGGAGAGAGCAGGAGGCTTCCAAACACTTCAGGACTGCATGGGTTGTTGTTTTGCCTCATCTTCCCAGGTGCTCTCAAGCAAAATACATGGTGTGCTGGGTGTCGTGGTGGATCTGCACGGCCTTGGCCAGCGCCTGTGGATCACGGCCATTGCTCTGCCCCGACACGTGGCTGCCCTCAGCACTGCGGGCAGACACACACCCATGAACAACTGGGACGAGCAGCACAGCTCAGCTTCACTACTTGCTTACCAGGATGATGAGGCCATTCCTTACCTGTCATGATCCTTGTCCACAAGATGGTACCTGGCCCGAAAGGCCACCAGCCTGGCGTAGTAGGCGGGCGCGGGGATGGAGACGGAGCGGGTGCAGCGCACGTACGTGTGGCACAGCTGGTACGTCAGCAGCTGCAGCTCGTCTGCTGTGAAACAATTGTCATCCCACAACACCTGGTAGTGGGAGGGACGGCTGGTTCCCTGCAGAGAACAGGTGAGCAGTCAGCTGGAGAGCAACAGCAAGGACAGAGGTGGTACCTGCAGGCTGCACCTTCCAGCAGGCACTGAGGAGTCAGTGCCGAGCAGGCACCGACAGACTCTGACGCTGCCAAGTGACAAACAGAAGTGACATTTCCCATGGGGACAACTACAAGGATTTAGTCGCACAGCCTGAGCACAGTAAGACTGACATTACCTGAATTCCTGCATGGCTACAGAGGTAAAAGTCAAATTCAGAGGGATGTGTGATGGTGCTGTCCACAGTAGTGCCTGCTGGTACGTTGCCACTTTTACCCACCTAGTGAGAAAGGTTTATTATTAGTCCATGGGCTTTTTTGGAAGTGACCCCAAAATGCTTTCAAAGGTAGGCTCTATTGAAAGCTGCTGGAGAATTTACTGCTCAAAAAGGTGAAAAAATAGTAAGGTCGTTTACACAGGAGGAATGAAAATGTTCTCTGTGAATTCATTTTTAGAAACTTCACCAAATCCAGCTGGTGTGTCATCAGAGGAAAATAAAATCCTTGCCAGCACCATTAAAACTGCAGAGTGGGATAAAGCCTACACAAGTAATTCAGGATCTGAAAATGCAGGTTCCTAAGATAAATTTATTTCATAGCCTTGTTTGCTCTCACACCCCGGAGATCTGGGTTTTTAAGCAAACCTCAGATCAAGTGCTTCCCTAAAGAAGGTTTCTCAGTTGGCCTGTGGATTTGTGCCACAGGCACATCTTAGGTGCACCTGGAGACAGAACAGGGAACAGAGTGAACAGCCAGGTCAGCTCATCATCAGGAATCCTGGACTATAAAAACCCAGGATACATCTCCAGGTACACAAATACTGGGATACTGAGCACACCTATTCCAAACAGGGGAACAAGCTGTTCCATCTGATGTAGAGCAATAAAAAAGGGAGGAACTGGTTATTTTGGTAGAGAAAGCCTGTTACCACCCAGGCTGCTGCTTTACAGCTTTAGTGGGCAAGACAGATCGCACCCCACTGCATCAAACAATCCCACTTTTCTGTGCCATCACCACCCCCTCACGGAGTCAGTACTTGCCCTTTCAGTTTTGTCAGCACAGAACAGCCTGGTGTGATGCCTTTTCTGCACAACAATGTAGGTTATTCCAGGTCTATAATCTTCTTCCAAACTAATGCAGGCCTTCCGGATGGCGATCAGCTCTGGCCAAGCTACCTACAAGCAGAAGATTTAACTAGTATGTGATAAATTCAGTAGGTATTTGATTATTTTTTTATGTGTGTACAAATACCACATCATAAGGGACATGATCAGACTGGTAAATGTACATTGTGCTTGCCCAGGACAATTCAAAGAAAGTAAATTTTTCCAATAACAAATATAATAATTCTCCAGGCAGCAACTGACAGAACGAGAGGAGACAGTCTTAAGCTGTGCCAAGGGAAATATAGGTTGGATATTAGGAAAAGGTTTTTTACAGAAGGGGTGATAAAGTATTGGAATGGTCTGCCCAGGGAGGTGGTGGAGTCACCATCCCTGCATGTGTTTAAAGAAAGACTGGATGTGACAATCAGTGCCATGGTTTAGTTGAGGTGTTGGGGTTGGGTTGGACTTGATGATCTTGGAGGTCTCTTCCAACCCAGTGATTCTGTGATAACCCACATAAATAAATATGTTTTTTCAAGGGCCAATTCCTTATGATCCACATATCTATACGTCAATCCCTTTCCATGAGCCACGAAAAATTATCAGACCATACCTGTTTCATCTGTCCTTCCGACACCCCCCCTCTGTAGTAAATGATCCTCGTGGGCTTGAAACGAGTGGATTTGTAGAACTGGATCAACAGCTCCCGCACCATGTTGGTCAGGTCCTGGATCACCTCCTGGCTGTAGAGCAGCTCCTGGGAGGTCTCCTGGCGCGAGGTCTGCACGCGCACGGTGGCGCAGTAGCGGCTGGGGTGCCCGTCCATGCTGCCCACCACGGCCGCGATGGACGGCTTCTTCCCATCCCCGGCCGGAGGGTGAGTGACGTCTGCTCCCAGAAAGATCACTGGCTGCTGGAACACCGAGGGCCTGTTTGATCAGATTAAGGTTTATTAGTTAGAATCACCCAATTGCAGAAGGGTTTGGGTTGGAAAAGACCTTAAAGACCAGCCAGTTCCACCCCCTGCCCTAGGCAAGGACACCTTCCACTGTCCCAGGTTGCTCCAAGTCCTGGCCAACCTGGCTTTGAACACTTCCAAGCATGTGGCAGCCACAGCTTCTCTGGACAACCTGTGCCAGGGCCTCACCACCATCAGAGGGAACAATTTCTTCCTAATCTCTAATCTAGATGTACTCTCTCTCAGTTTAAAGCCATTACTACAGTCCCTTTCCAGCCTCCTTGTCAGCCCCTTCAGATACTGGAAGGTGCCATGAGGTTTTCACACAACCTTCTCCAGGCTAAATAATCCCAACTTCCTCACCCTGACTTGAGAGGAGAGGTGGCCTCTTACCAACTCATAATAATAAATCAGAACACCAAAAAGAAAGAGGGCCAGGAACAAAAAAAAATTGCAGCTGAGGAAGGTGCATCCAAAGCACTGAACAGAACTAAAACCTGTGAGAGTCTTTAAGGGCAAAATTCTCTGCCTCCAGCACTTACAGTCCAGAAAGAACAGAAAGTGACAAGGACAGGATCAAAGGCAGACCAAGTTACAAGCATTGATTCCAAGTCACTCCTCCTCACTCCTTCCCTTTCAATTTGGACACAAACACAGGATACTTTGGGGGGTTGCAAGAGGAAAAGGTACATTGAGTGAATCCAAAGGCAGGAAAGAGACAGGAAAAAAACCTTGGTGAGTTTGGTGGCTCTGACTGCTGGATGGCTCTGACTCCCCTTGGCTCAGGGCTTACTGGGAACACTCCAAATGCAGACATATCCTCCACTGTCCACTCCAGACTGTGGGAATTTCTAAAGTGTGTTTTATTTTGAAAAGTATCATTTTAGCAAATAGAACAAAACAACACCATTTTCCTTGACAACACAGACGTTACAAAGAGCTTTTGATTGAATCTCACCTTTGATGAGGTACCAGCACATTGTTGATTCCTCCAAGCTTGGCATTGATCTTCAGACACAGGTTGGACAGTGTTTGTGGTGAGGTTTTGACCACGTTCTTTACCTGAACACACTGTGTGGCCATGCCTAGGAGAGTATCTCCAACCCGCTTGACTTCAGCTGTGACAGAAAACAAGGCAGTGGTTCCTGCTTGCACTTATTTTTTTCAAATGTTACTGTAATTCAGATCCTTGAAACTTCACTGACAAAGATTCAGTTTGCTCTTTGGTAATACACAACTTCTCCAACCAGGCCTGACAAACCAGCTCCAAAACACCCTTTTAAAGAGAACTCATTGCCTCCTCTGCCTCCTTCCTGGCACCCACTAACGCCTGATCACTTTACAGCCCCTTCTCCATACCATACACAGGCGTCTTCCCAGGCAGAATCACCACGATGAGCTGCAGGCCAACATAAGTCAGCTTTAAGTGTTTGAACATGGGCTCCACGCTGTCTGCACCCTGGGCATACTTGCAGAAGCAGGGCTGGCCCTGGATGGGCATCCCGGCGTCCTTGGAGATCTTGCGCAGCTGGTCTGTGAAACTCCTGAAATAGAAGTGGATTTGTTCTGGCCTTTTCACTATGGTTCACTCATCAGTTTTATCAACCAGATCTACACTGTTTCTGCTATTTCACAGCACTACAGTAATTATTTTTTAGCAATTCTATCCCCATCAGGAACTCACTAATACGACTCTAATCCTCTCTGAGGAAGGTCATCAGCTTCTGTAATTTTACAAACCTTACAGAAACAGACATTTGAGATGAACATCCTGAGGTAGACTCCCAAACTAATACTGATGCTCTGGTAAATTTTTACTTACCTACTTAATTTATCTGAGCACTACTGCAACCATGATTTTTACCAATCAGTAGTTCACAGAACCTCTTTCTTTAGGATTCTGTAGAGTAATTTGAAGGGCAGGGGAAAATCAATTTATACCACACATCACCTTTCAGAAACATGAGAAAAATACACCTTGAAATACAATCCTGAATAAATAGGAAAATACTTACTTTAGCAAGTCTTCCCTGCATTGTTTTTGAGGAGCAAAACAGGCAACAGCCCAAACTTTAATCTCAATGCCAGCATAGAACTGTTTCCCTCTCATGTCCCACACGCCTTGGTTTGGTGTGGCCACAGTCTTGTTCTAGGTAAAAACCAAAGGCAAATTACAAATCAAGTGCTGCTCCATTTTGACTGTAGCCCACCAAAGGAAGCCTCATAAGAAGACACACAAAACACCTCATGAATTTCAATAGTCTCAGGTTAAAGGGTTTTATAAGACATGGAAACTCACCCTGCCTCCATACTGCAGCATTGGGGCTGGCAGAACTCTGCCTGTCAGCTCTGTCATTTCATTATGGACAACAATTCCAAACTCTTTCAGATATGGATCAGGCCCACCAACCATACTGTTACTCTTCACCTGGGGACAAGACAAGTACTGATGTCACTACACTAAAGCTTCAGGTGATTCTGCCCTCTTTGTCATCAACAGCTTTTCTGTTTAGAAGGATTTGTTTCAACCAAGACAGATTTTTAAGCTTCTCTCTTGGTCATGCTGCTCAACATCACCTGCTCCAATGCTCTGGAAAAGCCATGAGAAGTGACAAACAGACTGTGCAGCTGGAAAAATACTCACCAGTCTGCTGATCTCCTCCTGCCTGTCTGGGGCAGACCTGGCTGTTGCTTTTATCATGGTCGAGGTCTGATTGTCCGTGAGCTTCTTGATGCACCTCTGGCCAGCCACGATGTTACACACCTGCACGGGAGCAGGAAGAGGTGCTGTGACACCATTTAACAGAGGACACCCCACAGTGCAGGACTCGGATCCTTACCTCCAGTGGCAGGTAGGTGTGTTTCTGCTCCTGTCCCACTTGGAGACAGGGCAAGTGAGGGTATTTCAGCTGCAGACTGTACTTCTGCTTAAAATACTGAGCTACTGTGCACTCCATGGCCTGCCCATTCTCCAGTTGCAGAGGGAATCTAGAAATGACATTTGTTCTGGTTAGATTTTGTCAGATTTTTTTAAAGGAAAAAATAGTACAAAAAACCTATTCCAGACTACCTTTAGCAAATCTCTATTTTCCTTAGTTAGTGGATCTCTTCTTTATGAAAAGATTTTAGACTATATACTGAATTTCTTGTATTTTAGCTATTTTAAAAATAGGAGCTTTTGATAACTGCATTTAAAAGCCAGGCTATAGCTCATTTTTCCTGGGCTGAAGGAAATAAAACAGTAGTCAAAACCCACACTATTCCTCTACTCCACTAAGACTAAACATTCCTGTAAAGTCACACAGCTGCTTCACCTTCAGAATCAACTATTCCCGCATAAACAATATACCAAATATATTCCAGATATATTTAACAGGTTGAAGATTTTAAGAACTGTCAGGCAGTGTTTGATACATACGTCTGGTGACTGGCTGGTCGCCGGGTAACATTGCAAACTCGGTATTTTCTTTTCATCTGGCCACAGTGGGTAACCTCTACTTTTAGACCTGAAAACCCAACAGAAAATAAATTCAGGGACAGGAATCACCTCTGAAGAAGATGAAGACAAAAAGGAACAGCCCAGTTCTCCACGTGCCGTGCAAATTTTCATTACAACATAGTATAAGCAGGTTTCAGTATTTTCTTGCAGCAGCTTTAGGACAAATTTTACCTCTGATTTCTTTGGTAAACTTGACACGCTGGGAGTCTGTCAGAGGTTTGCTTTGTTCACTGATGTTCTGGATGTCCAAGACCTCGCACATCAGAGGTTTGCTTTGTTCACTGATGTTCTGGATGTCCAAGACCTCGCACATGAACTCAATGATAGGCTGGGCACGATAGAAAGCAGTCGCTGACACTAAGATAAAAAGACAGGACAATTAACTGGGAAGCACAAAGAACTCTGTTACATGAGTGAGACAGAATCTCCTACACACCATCGATGTTGAGCATCATGTTCCACATGGCAGGCCGGACTGACTGGTGGAAGCCAAACCAGACCTCCCTGCCCCCTCCCAGGGGGTGGTAATAACCTTCAGGAGGGGAGAAAAAGGAGCGACCCACAGGGGTGTACCTGCAAAAAAAAAAAAAAAAAGAAAATTAATACTCTGATCATTTCTTTCTGATATACTTTTTACATTCACACCTACAGTGTTTAAAAGACATTTCTACAGCAGGTTATAACTGTCAGAGCTGACTTATGGCAAGCACACAACGTCTTTTCTGACAGTGTAGCTGGAAAGGGTACAGCAAATTCCTGTTAGAAACATGACCAGCAGACACAAGGCCTTAGTTCAGATCACATTTCCCTATTCTAGTGCAAATTTGTAAGGCAGGTGTTGAATTACATGGCTGTATCCCTCATCCCTTCTACCACAGGAGTGCAATGGGCAGCAGAGCAGCAGCAAGGAATAACAACCACAAATGGTAAGATGGATAGAAGACATATCCAGTCAGGAAGGCCCCACAAATACCCACCTCATGGAGGGAAGGTGCCGTGTGATTACATCCAGTGCCTGTACAGAATCTTCAGGAACTTCATTCAAGTGCCCTGCCAGAGCTTCCAGCAGCATCTGAAGGCTGACGACTGACACCCACTGAATGGAAACCTTAAATGTCTGGTCCTTCCCCTCTCCTGGAAGTGTAACCTCCATATCCACCTGCCACGGGCACAAGAAAATCAATCACAAGCTTTTGTTATGGATTGCAGACAGACACAACACTAAGGAATGGTACAGTTTTCTCCTAGGTGTCCTTTGAATCTGTATTTTTCGTTATTAGTTTGTGTAATGACCCTAAAATATTACAATTGGTTCCCTCAGGACTTTGAAATTTTGTCATTTATTCATCTGAGAAACTGCACTGAAGCATCTTTAAATGTAAATTTTAAGCAGTAATGAGTATGGTGACATCAAAGCTCTGGAGAACAGTGAGTCATTTTTTTAAGTCAGCCAATTAATAACAAGATGTTTCATGAATCAAAAGGGAAAGCAAGAAAAACCTTTTGGTCAAAAAGGAGACTTGCTGGGAAACACAAATCTCAGAGTTCTGGCACAGCACTTGGGATGATTCTCACACCCCACAACTCAGAGGGTAACTGTGAACTCATCCTGGACATCCCCCAAGGCACAGCAATGACCCTTGGGATCCCTTGGGAGATCAGTAGATGGGGTGAAGTTTTGTTTAGAGCTGGGCTCCACATGCAAGGCAGACACAGCTGATCTGGTTGCTCCCATGGAACAGGAGGACACATCTCCAAACCCAACAGAGTCAACACAACAACCAAACCCAACCAGAGTCACCCTCAGCTATGGGGACTTCGTCATTCAGCAATAGAATGAGGGTCAGAACAGGGAAAAGGGAAGTTCCCATCAAGGTGAAAGAAAAATAGTCTCATTGTGGAGCACAATGTTGTTCTCATGTCTCGTGATATTCTGTAGCTGAAGAACTGGGAATTAGAAACCCAACGACACAAACTTCAGTAAAACACCAGTGAGCTCCTAGAGACCCTGACTGGTCTTGTCTGTCATTTTCAAGACTACACCAATAGGTGGGACAGTGTCTTGAGTTTATGTCAATAAAAGACCACTCTTCAAATGACACTGTAACAGATTTCCTGTGGAAACTTAAAGCAACACTTACTCTGTCCCTGCCAATGGGTAAGGGGTGTGCTGTGTACATGTTCCGCTTCCCATCGTACCCAGGCTGCCGATCCCCAAAGATCTGCATCTTGAAGTGCCTCACCATCGTATCCACCACCTCCCTAGGCAGTGATTCATTCAGTTAAGTGGAAGAACAGAAAAATCAGTAATAGGCTTACACAATTTAAAATTCCTTTTTTTTTACTTTTTCTTAAAGGAGCAAGACGTGAAAAACAATAATGCATAAAAGCACCCCCAGGTCACACCAGAAGCTCTAAATGTCACCTCCAGGTTAAGACACCCAAGTGGCACACAGAGGTGTCTGTACAGGTATCTGTGCTGTCAGCAGAGCTACAGCCAAAACCAGCAGAGGAACCTGGAGAGATGTTCACACACAGGAGCAGACACAAGCACCTGGATTGATCCTCGTGTGGACTCCAAAATCTACAAGCTGAAATGCCTCCCCTCAGCTGCTACACATGTTTGTGTAACAGACTGTGGAACAATTACCGGGGACATTGACTTGTAGACTGTAAAATAAAACCAGCTGGAGGTCAATGCTCAGTACATTTCCAAGAGCCTTCCAGATTACAGGCCAATTGAAAGAATATTATAGTTCACTGAAAAGCAATTGCTGACCACAGTACAAACACAAACAGGCCTTTAGGAGATGGAGAATTCCTAGGATGCACAGCTTCCTTACATTCAGGTATATACACTTAATTTAAATCAATCAACCTTTATTAAGTAACTCCTACCTGTTGACTCTTCGGGGGCGTTTCTCTGGTTTGATATCTACATCATAGTGATAAACATCAATCTTGGGGATCTGAACCTGGAAGTGGTTGGCCAGGAGCCGGATGGGTTTCCCAACAGTGCCCAGGCCTGGGCGACGGGGCGGCTGGAAAAGGCTTGTTGGGGGCCCTAGGAAAGTCAAATAAATATGTATGAGATGTGATGGCTCACTCCATGCACCCCTCAGGTGTGCTATGGGAGACTTTTTGACCGGGCAGGAAGAAATCTTAAGCTTTCTGAGGTTGCAAACAGAGGCATTTAAAGAGGCTCAGCCTTCCAGCTGCTCAAAACTTCAAGGTAAAAAACACGTTCCCTAAAGCATGTATAGGTAGGTGCCATAAATTATTCTTATAATTTTAGTGGTATTTATTCATAACCGTGGTTAAGAACTTCACAGAGTCCTGAGAGGGAATGCAGCCATACAGATATTATGTATTTTCATGTAATGCAAAGATAAATATATCCCTACCTCCATTTCTAAAAGAAACCAACAGCCACAAAAGCCACATTTTGTCATTGTTTTTACTACAGGCTTAAAGTTCAGATGTCAATGATCCAATTTAAAATTCCAATGTAAAGACAGGAGTGAGGAAAGGTTTAGGCTTTCCTCTATGTAGAAGGACCAGGGAGAAAGCATTAGACAGGTATGGACCCCTACATACATGGAAGAGATATTTTTTTGGGACAAAAGAAGAGCTTCAGGAACAGATCTAAGGAGGAAATTATTAGAGGCCTGGAAGCATTACTCACACACAAGCTAGTCACTAGGGAAGCCTTTAGTTACCCTCCTCAAAGTGTTAAGATCTGAGATACCATGTTAACGAGATTAAACTGACTATTTTTTAAATCGATCAGAGCCTCAGCTGACACTGCACATAAAGCAAATGACATTGGTATATTTTCATGGGTTTGTCTATATCTGAGCAGGGCTCAGTGTGATCAAAGTGTCTTCCCTCTGTTGCAGAGTAGCAAAGGAGAGGGCAAGCAGTCTCAGTAGAATGCAATAATAAACCTATCATAAAACTTCAGGCAAATTTAGCATTAAAACCTGACAGCATCCATGTAAGACAAAGTCTCAGAGTTTGTATCAGGAGAGAGAAGAGGTAGGTGACTCCTATTTGGGTACACTTCAGGGTGCAGCAATAAACTTTAACACAACCATAAACTAAACCCAGGACCAAATCTCAGAAGATTCCACACTGGATTTAAAAGCCATTCATTGGCTACTGCATTATCAAATAAAACTACCAACCTGAGGACACCAGCTCTGGAATATTTTTAAGCAGAAGGAACACAGAGCATGTGAGCAGCTGAAGCCCACTGCCACGTCAGCTCTGCAAAGCTGCAGTGGCTGGGGGCTGTAGGGGACAGACACCCCACAGGACACATTCCTGGCTCTGCACCCGCCTGATGGATCATGCTCTGTCACAGTCAGACCAGTTGTGGGGTACAGTTAGTGTTCAAAAAAACTACAGCTGCCTTGACAAGCATGAATCATTGAGGACAATCAAAGTTTGCTGTGCTTATTTGGATACGAGAGATGATCCATTAATCCCATGCTAATTAGTCTGAAGGAAGTGCAGGCACTGACCTCCTGCAAGAGATTAAATGACAACTATATTTACCCATTTTCCTCCTTTGGTATTGACAAGTTCTGCAAAAACACACAGCAACGCTGCCCTCTGTTCTGACCAAACGAGACACACCTTACATCTCCTCCTTCCTAAAGTTATTTCTCAAAGGATTCTAGAGAATCAGCTAAAATCTGTTTTCCCATTTGAAGTGAGGCTGCCCTGCCATCACAGGATTTTTATCTGATCAGTCTGACTAGGGTTGTGTGTGCTGTTATATTTTAATTTCTCCTACCCCACAACCATTATGTACTAAGCACCTCAACTGAATTGCTTCAGACAGGAAGCAGTTTTCAAAACTGAAAGAGGATCTGCTTCTCCAGCTGGAACTCAGGGAGGCCACGATACATCACACACATACAGCAGGCTCTGAGTCAACCCTCACTACCTCAAACTCTGGATTCTTCTGGAATTACACCTTTGTGTCAATAAATGTTTCCTATCACACCAAAAAACGTCACTTTGCTTATACCGATCGTTTGAATGGGAACTTGACGGGTCAGGTATACAGGCCACTCAGGGCTAGAAATACATCCTGCAGGCATTTGATGGGAGAATAATCATGGAGTAAGACACAAGCAGGAAAGCGCCACATGCAAAAAGCCCACCAATATTTAAGCGAAGTTTGTTGAAGAAATAAACAGCCGTATTTTCAGAGAGTACCACCTTAAACTCTCAGAAATGGCTCAATGTCAAATATAAAACTTGTCACTGCACAGGTTGCAGGGCGCGCATCGCTGTGGCACTACAGCCTTGCCTGCCTCCGTCCCCTCGCTGTCGCTGTCCCGCTCCCAGCCCCGTCCCGTTCACCCCGGGGAGGGCGAGGCGCGACGCCCGGTAGCTCCGGCAGCATTGGGGCAGTGAGGGCACCAGCAACCCCCGCGCAAAGTTTCGCGACCCGCTGCGGCTCCTCCGCACCGGGCAGCGCCGGCGGCTCGGAGCGGGCCGCGGTGCTGCCGGGGAGCCCCGCCGGGCCCGCGGCCTCCTTCCCCCGCTGTCACGGCCCGACAG
>WAAE01020066.1:566921-599249 GCA_013400495.1 Nicator chloris
CACGCGCGCCGCCCCCCCGCCACGGGAGCGCGCACGCCGCCCGCGCGACCCCGCGGCCGCAACAGGTGACGGCTCTGAATCACGGAATTCCACAATCCCAGAATATTTAGGGTTTGAAGGGACCTTTGGAGATCATCCAGTCCAACCCCCCTGCCAAGGCAGGGTCACCGGAGCAGGTGACAGGAACGCATCCAGGTGGGTTTGGAATGTCTCTGGATAGGGAGACTCCACGCCCTCCCTGGACACCTGTTCCAGTGCTCGGCCACCCTCAACATAAAGTTCTTCCACATGCTAAGGTGAAATACTGTGGTTTTGTTTATGGCCATTGCTCCTCATCCTGTTGCTGGGCACCAGCAAAAAGATCCTTTTCAGTGGTGCCCAGGAACAGGGTGAGGAGCAATGGCCATAAGCTAAAACACTTCCTCAGCATAAGGATGAACTTTCCATGAGTTTTCCAGCCGAGCACTGGAACAGGATGCCCAGAGAGATTATGGAGTCTCCCTATCCAGAGAGATTCCAAACTCACCTGGACACGTTCCTGTGTCACCTGCTCTGGGTGACCCTGCCTTGGCAGGGGCATTGGAATGGATGATCCGCAGAGGCCCCCTCCAACCCCAACAATTTTGTGATTTGGTGAAAAGAGTCTGGCACCATTCTTTTGGCACCTGCCTTTGAGATACTGGTATGGATTGATGGGATCCCCTCTCAGCTGTCCATTCTCCAGAATAACCAGGCCCAGCTCCCACAGTCTCTCCTCAACAGAGAGATGCTCCAGACCCCCCCCATCACCCTTGTGGCCTCTGCTGGACCCCCTCCAGTATCTCTTTGTCTTTCTTGTCCCGAGGAGCCCAGAAGTGGACACAGCATTTCAGATTTCCCTCACCAGGGCTGAGTGTCAGGATTCCCTTCCTGACCTGCTGGCTGTTCCCAGGGTGCATCTCATGCATGTGGCCCCTCTAGAGCTGCCTCAGCAGAGGTGAGAGCTGCTGCCCCGTGGGCACCAGGAAGGAAGGAGTTGTCTGTACCTCTCCGGTTCTGTCCCAAACTGTGACACCTGTTTGCAGGTTAAATCATTAACCCAGAACTCCAGCACACTCTGTGACACCTACCCTGATGTGCCTGCCTGCCCACAGTGGTGCTGCTCCAGCTTCACCAGTCCTCCACTGCTCCCCAAAACCAGGGAATTCTCCCTGCTCAATTAATTACACCCTGAATAACTTCCAGTACCAGCTAAACAGCCTCAGTGGGGTTTAAAACACCTGACAAAACAGGATTGGTACAAGTCAGGTGAGCCACAGCACTGAACCTCTCAAGGCTGTGACCACCAGTCCTTGAGGTGCTCTGTGGACACAGAATGGCTGAAGATCCATGAGGGCTAGAGATCTATGAGTCGCTGGCACAATCATGGGCATCACCCAGGAGCTGCCTGGGAAGCATCAGCAGTGGGAACCTGCTGTGTTCCACTGACCAGGGTGTTCAGCTCCTGGGGTGAACCTTGCCATGGCCGTGTCCCCTTATCCTCACAGACAATAAATTTGTCCTCTGTTAAAGAGACAACACTTCCAGCCATGTGCCATTAAATAAAGGGCCTAGGGACTTTTTGCCTTTTTAAGCAGTTTACGCTATTTTAGCGAGCTGCTCCCTTGTGCACCCCCTGGGTTCTGTTTAACCAACAGCTCTCTGCTGACTCACCAGAAAATCAGAAGTCAAAACATTTTATAAATAATAGATGCTGAGTCCACTTTATTTGCCTTTTTTTAACCTGTGGGGCTGATATTTTTCAAGTTGAAACATCAAAATCTATTTAAAAATGAAATGAAATCTGGGATTCTCATATAGATCTGAGATTCTCTCATAATTCTCTGACAGCAGCTGACGAACACCTGAGGAAAAAACCAGTTTTACCAGACCGGTAACAAACGCCACAGCATCTGGCAACATTTCCATGCTATTATTCAGCATATCTATGTATAAAAAACACGTATGTAGGGCTACAAAAATAGTACTTTAAAGAAAACCCACCAAAGATACAATCTCTGTCTCAAGAAATCTGCAACACAAAGGCTCAGTCCTGTAAGATATTGAGTGGGATAACTAAAGCCTTTACTCACTGCATTATAAATTTAATTAACTTGATAAATATTACACACATATTGAGACAGCCCAGCTGCCACAGCAGTCAGAGCCCTATTTCTCTGTGTTAACCCACCCTTACATTGAAAAGAGCCACATTTCCAGGGGCAAGGCTGGATTTGGGAATGACAGATCAGAGTTATGACAGGATTAGTTCTGAGGATTTACTTCTAATCACCTCATCTGCTACAAGTTGAGAAAGGAGCATGTTGTTTAGTAAAAAAAGATTCCTAAACTAGCTTTTATAATATAAATGTCCTAATATGTGGCTTGATCCTGTGCTAAGTCTGTGTTACATTTAGAACCTCCTTAATGGCAAACATTTTACCTGTTCCATGGCTGCCTCTGTGTGCCAGGTATGAGTAACAACCCAGGATCAGAAATTACCTAATAAGGCCAATATTTTTGCCACCTTTTTCTTGTCAGCTGACTCTGACTCTCATCCTGATGGCAGCAATGAAAGCATAGCCCTGAGGAGGTGTGTTTGTGCAGAGCCAGCATCTGTCTCCCTGTTACTAAACACTAATTATTAAATTAATTACTGTAGCTCCTGCAGCAGCTAGAAGAAAGCGGAACTGTGGTGTTTGTGGTGGCTTTCATGGACATTTGCTTTTCTCACTTCCTCTGTTCTCAGGCTTGTTGGCTCCATGTGAACTGTCATAGTAGATCAGTCCATCTGCCTCTCGTCCCTGACAAAATCATAGCTGGTAGCAAACACCTCAAAAACTGACCAAACACCCCAAAACACTTTTTTTTTCCCTGGGCTTGCCTTCAGTGATAGCAGATTCCTACTGAGTGACTTGGAGGGAAATGTATTACTGTAGCAGTATGTTCTAAAAAGTAATTGTAATGATGAAAAAAGTGCCAAACACCCCCACTTTTAGGTTAGAACAGGGTCTCTGACACTCACCCCAGCTCAGGGCTCTCCTTCCAGCTACTTGCAAAAGAACTACAGAACTAAACGTAGCAAAAATAGATAAAGTAGAATATTTTCATACTTGGATTAACTCTGTACTAGAATATCCCTGTATGGGCCATTCACCTTCCAGTTGGACTCGATGATCCTTGTGGGTCTCTTCCAACTTAGAATACTCTGTGAAATCTGTGAAGTATGAAGTGATTTGCATCTGTTGAGTAGTTCTTCATTGACTTATGTGTTTTCAGTAAATTTTTCTGGCTTCAGAAGCCTTTATTTTCTTCCCTTAAGGAGCATTAAGCAGCAAGGTTAAGTAAAGAAGTCGTTAAACAACTACATAATGAGACTTGATGACTTATGAGAGGTAAAACTTAAATCCTCTGTATGTAGAGGGAATATTCAGAAATTCAAGGGAGAAACTGAAAGAATTTACCCAAAAGGTTCCAGCCTTCATTCATCTAATAGGAGTGGGGTTGGCTCAGAGTATGTCTGTACAGCAGCCAATGGAAAATGCGTGTATTTTATTCTGTAAATAGGACACTGCTGACAGTAATAGCTGTGTGTATCTAATATCCATGAGCTCGTCTCGTGTGCTCTTACCCGAATGGTCACCCGGAGACACGACATGTAGCATATCCCGAAGATCAAAACGAAACACAGGCTCTGTTTAACCCATGAAACAACGTGAAATGTTTTGGCAGCAGAGCCCCGTCCCCACAATATCGATAACTGACCGAGCTATAAATCCCCGGGCCCGTCCCAGCCCCTCACTTCTCCTCAGGTCCCTCTCGGTCCCTCACGAAACCTCTCGTGCCCTCACGGCTCCTCTCAATCCCTCACGTCCCTCTCGGCACCCCTCGGCCCCTCACATCCCCTCTCATCCCCTCTCGTCCCGTCTCGGCCTCTCGCGTCCCCTCATGTCCCCTCACGGTCCCTCATGTCCCCTCGCGTCTCCTCATGTCCCCTCACGGTCCCTCATGTCCCCTCGCGTCTCCTCATGTCATGTCCCCTCACGGTCGCGCTTCAGCCCGGGCGCGAGGAGCGCCCCCACCGCCAGGCGGCGCAATAGTGCGCGCGGGCGGCCAGAGAGCGGGAGCCGCGATTGGTCCATGAGGAGGGGCGGGGCTTCAAGGAACCCCGCCCAACAAGGCGGCCAGGGGCGGGGCTTAAAGGGCTGTTCTGGGCAGCCATTGGGTGATCCCGGGGCGGGGCGGGGCCAGGGCAGCGCGCGAAGGCTCGAAGCGGTACCCGGGCGGCGGGAGCGCGGGCGGGCTATGGCGGCGGTGCCGGTAACAACGGAGGGCTCCGTTGAGGTGAGTCCTGCCGGTCCCCTCCGTTCGGCATGGCTGGCCGGTTGCTGACGGCGGAGGCAGCTCGCGGCTGCCTGCGGCCTTGCGGGTCCTCGGGCTGTGCCGAGGTGGAAGGCCCGGGAGGGACAGCGAGGGAGTGGCGGTTCCAGTAACCGTTCCAGTACGGCGCCCTTTCGGGTAGCAGTGCCGGTGGCGGTGTCAGTAGCCACCAGCCACCCTGCCCGCCGCCCTTGATCGCGGGCGGTCCCGCGCCGTCACCGGGCTCCCCCCTCCTGGCAGACTACAGCTCCCAGCATGCCCCTTGTCCACTCTGCCGGCCGCGGGGCGCGCTGGGAAGGTCGCGCTCAGCCGGTCTCGGCGGGCGCGGTGCATGCCGGGAGGGCTGCTGGGCCCGCGGTGACGGGTCTGAATAATAATGAATAAATAATAAAATAACGAGTGAAAGTCATTCAGTCTGAATACAGTCACATCAGTCAATGTCAATTCTGTGCTTTTGCTGTGCAAACTCGCACGTATACTGCCATATAGATGAATAGTCGTTTGTATTGAGAAATACGGTAAATATCAATAATAATGATATTACTAAATATGTGAATATCAACATTGGTAGTTAGAATAGAAGGCGAATGCATGTGGATTTCATTGTGTGTGAAGGCTTAGCCAAGGTTTTGGAATGAATTTGGATGCCAGCATTCAGGACTCCATAAACAATAATGGGGTAAACCCCATTAAGAAAAATCGTATTTTGCTTTGTAGCTTCCACTGGCAGATTTGAACCCAGACTTGCAGAAACCCCTGGACAGCGACTCTGACAGCGGCCAGGGCAGCTGTGAGATGGCCTCCCCGGGTCCCCTTGGCAAGGACACAGCGTCCTTCGAGGACAGAGGTCTGTAATACTTTCATGAATTGTTTTTCTCCAACACTACACTTTTTGTTTCATAAATATCTTTTTAGGAGGTTGCCATTGCTTGACCTGTAGGAATCCAAACTTCTCTTGTTGCTTGGAATGTGGACAGGCATCTTTAAATCTCTCAAGAATGTTTTTTTGAGCTATAGAAAGAAAAAGACGAAATGGGATGTGTCTTAATTACTTACTGTCTTTCATGTTTTGTTTAACCTACGTAGTATATTTTTATTACTATTTCAAAGCAAGACACTACAGTGAAGAGTTTTCAGCTTTCCCTTTTTTTTAAAGGTTAAAAACCTTTGACATCAACTTGGGTTAATTAAATGCTGTTCTCTGGGGAGAAATGGATTTTGAAAGTTGAGTTCTAGCTGATTTGCTGTAGATGGTGACATATGTCAAATTTAATGGATGTAAATTTGGTTGTTTGTCAATTAACTTGTGGTACCTTCCTTTTCTATTTTCACGTTTTGCCAGATTCAGAAGAAGAAATTTTTGTGCGTAAAAAAGCGAAAAACCAGAAGGTGCTTGAGGACAGTGAGAGCGAAGAGGGGGAGGATGGAGGCTCATCTGTGCAGGAAGATGCTTTGGGTGGAGACAAGGAAAACAGGGAGGAAAAGGAGAACGTTGCTGCTGAAAAGAACAAGAAATCCCATCGGGTCTGCCCAGCTGTGCTGGACA
The DNA here is from genome assembly GCA_013400495.1 of Nicator chloris. NCBI lineage: Eukaryota > Metazoa > Chordata > Aves > Passeriformes > Pycnonotidae > Nicator > Nicator chloris. The sequence goes on from WAAE01020066.1 coordinate 572,866, forward strand.
GTGATGACAGTGACACTGGTGACCAGTTGCAGATTGAAAACCTTGAAACAGGTAGGATGTCTGGCTTGCCTGAGGGTGAGCTAGAAGAGGAGAGACCTCTAAAATCTGTGAAAAAGTACAGAAAACATAAACATAAACATGACATTGAAGAGGAGCCAGCAAAAGAAGCTGTGGCAAAATCCAGAAGAAGGAAGGAGAAGGAGAAAATAATGGAGTCCATTAAACAGCTGAGAAAAGAAAAGAAGCCTGTGGCAGAGGTGGGTATTTTGGCAGAAAACCTCAGATAATTTCTCAACTAAGTTCAATTTATTATTGCTTGTGATTATTCTGTTCCAAAGCCTCAGTGTTGTGTCCGCATTCCTGCAGCAGGTTTGGGATCCACAGGGATCTATGGAACACCATGCAAGCCTAACCTGCAAAGTCTGCAGATTCATTTCAATTCAATTACATTAAATTTGCAGTTTAAGGAAGTACAAAACCTAACGCTTGATGATTTAGTGCCATTTTCAGTTAATGTCAAAGAACCAAAGGGACCTTCTGAAAGGAATCACACAAATATTTTATTCTTCTGGAAGCAGGTGGATGGTGGTGAGAGATTTCCCTTCAACGACAGTGGATGTCTTCTGGATGACAAGGACCTCTTTGATAATGGCTTGGAAGAGGAGAATGATCAACCCCTTGAGGATGAAGAGTCCCTAGAATCCATACGAGCAGCCGTGAAAAACAAAATAAAACAATACAAGGTAAGAGTTGACTGTGATACAAAATTATTGTAAATGTACTCTCTTTCAAACTTATAGAGAATAGATTTAGATCAGATATTGGGAAGAAATTGTTCCCTGTGAGGGTGGGGAGGTCCTGGCACAGGGTGTCTTGAGAAGCTGGGGCTGCCCCTGGATCCCTGGAAGTGTCCGAGGCCAGGTTGGATGGGGCTTGGAGCACCCTGGGACAGTGGTAGGTGTCCCTGCCCATGGCATGGGTGGAATGGGATGATCTTTGAGGTCTTTTGCAACCTAAATCGTTCCATGATTAGTGGATTTTATAGGAATTTGTACCTGAGCAGATTCTAAAACAGTCTTTGACCACAGTGGAGTTCTACTGCTGTGGCAGAAGAGAGGAGATCCTTCTGGTTTTTGTTTTTAAAGATGGAGGGATGTTGTTCTGGCAAGTTAAAAAAGATAATGCTGGACTAGGAGTTTTGGGATCTGCCCTTGTGTGGGGTTTGTGCTGGTTTATGGGTACACTTGCTGGCTTTGCTGACCAGTGGTAATTCTGTACAGTTATTTGTGATGTGTTTGCCCTTGATAGTGCCAGTGTATCGATAGAAATCGTTTAATTTCTTCTTATGCTCCATAGAACAAAGAACGTTTTCCTGATGGTGAAGGCTACAAACATGTATTTGATGAGGAGAATGAGGAGCCTGTATTAAAGGAGCCAAAAAGGAAGGTGAAGTCTTCATCTTTTTAAAGCTCTGTATTGTTGTTTGTCGTGACTAAAATAGTTTTGTATACACAGTGTGGTTTTGTGGGTTTTTTTGAACTGGATGCTTTATTCTGACTCCTTTCTGTTGGAAAGGGAAAAATAAGGTATTTAGGAAGTAAACAAAGAGCCCCATGTTTTCTTTCCTGACTTCAAAAGCCTTTCTTTCTTCCCCTTAAGGAGCGGAAAGCAGCAAGGTTAAGTAAAGAAGCCATTAAACAGCTACACAGTGAGACCCAACGACTTATTAGAGGTAAAACTTAAATTCTTTATATATAAAGGGGTATAAACTATTCAGAATTCAGAGGAGAAATCAAAAGAATTTACCCAGAAGGTTAGAGCCTTCTTTGACCTAACATGACTTATTGAGGGTTGAAGGGTGCAAGACCGTTTTTATTGAAGGGCCTGTTAAAGGTATTTTTGTCACTAATGAAAATAAAGATACTTGTTATCAAATAAAGGGCTCAGATGATGTTTTAAATCTTCTTTTGCCACCTTTCTCTGGCAGAATCATCTGTGTCTCTCCCATATCATGTGCCTGAGGCCAAAAGTGTTCATGACTTCTTCAAGCGCAGACCTCGACCAGCATGTCAAGGAAATGCCATGGCCCTGCTGAAGTAAGGACTTCAACCTTCCTCATCCATTAAGCATCTCTAGCTTTTCCTTTGAGGATAACTAGACTTTCTTAGGCTCCTTTAAATCCATAAAAGTAGGAAATTAGGAGGCTGCCATTGCTAAGATCAGCCAATGCTCCTCTCCTGACAGAGTCATACTGTTGAAGTGACCAGGGCCAGGAGTAACTCATATGAAGGAGCTTGCTGATGCTGAGTTACTTTAAGGGGATTTAAGCTGAACCTCAATACTTTACTTGGATTGTTTCTTCTCTGAGTAATGTGTGGTAAAATACAGTAGTCACAAAATCCCTCAGGAATTTCATACTGTGGTACTGTAACCAGTACAAAGCTTTTATACTTCCTTAAGTTCTCACAATGAAATTTTCCAGATTTGTCCTTCACCTCTTCCTACACATTAATGACAATAATTAGGAAATGGTTTCTTCCTCTTGGTCTGTCCTCAGCCTTATCTCCCTTTCACACTAACCATGGGTGGTATGTTTCTTTCTGCCTTTGTTAGGTCCTCTAAATACCAGCTGCCCCTAAATGAAGAATCTTCAGCCATTGGGAACTTGAGCAAGGCTTGCAAAGATGGACCAGTGGAAGGTGATCAATCAGCAGCTGCTGAACCAGAAATGAGCCTGGGCAGAGATGTTGATGCTTCTGTGACTGAGCCTCTTGCTGCTGAAGGGAAGAACTTGCCAGAGGACTGTGCTGAGCAGCCCAGGCAGAACAGGGAGGGTTCTCATGCAGTTACAGAGACTGTAACTGATGATAACACAGAGGAACAGCAGCTCTCCAACTGCCTGAGCATTGCCTGTGATGAGCAAAAGGAGAGTGAAATTCCTCCAGCATCTGGAGATACCGTCATGGAAAGAGGGGAAACAGCACCAGACGTACAAGGTGAAACAAACAGTCAACAAGTGGGGCCTGGACTGGTGGCACAGCCTGAAAAAGTGAGGAAATCCAAGCTGGATAAACTTCGTGAGCTGGGAATAGACCTGTCCATCCAGCCAAGAATCTGCTCTGACAATGAATCCTTCATAAACCTTGATGAAGCTGATTCAAATAAAGGTATCACTTGTGTTGTAGCCCTAAGCAGTGTTGATCTGAGCTTGGTTGGAAAATTCAGAAATATTTAGGTGATAGAACAGTCAGGCACATTCACTTACTAGTGTGGATTCTTTAAGACATGTTAACAGAAATTTAGAATTGCCTAGTGGCTTGGAGGCTGGGCTGGAAGTGAACTGAGGTCTTATGGACAAATGGTAGTCAATGGTAAGATAATTTAATATCAGCTAGTATCAATTAAATTCAAGCTACAGCAAAAACATTCTGTGCTGGTTTATTATTAGTAAAATAGAATGGTTTTGCAACTATGTTAGTATTCAAGATTTAGCTTTTAAACTATCCTTTTTTAAACTTAGCTTTCAACTAAACTTTAGGGGCAAGAAAAGCTCAAGACCTACTCTTACTACAGCTTTTAACAATCAGTGCTTTTACATGCTATCACATTGATTTAATTAATATATATTTAAAGAACTAGAAGCCTTGAAAGCACGTTTCTTGAAGCACACTCTCCAGACGTCGAAATCCAAAGCGGAACGGGCCATAAACATGAACATTATCCGTAAGGAAATGACATCTGATGGGAAAGAGGAGCTGAGAGCAGACGTGGTGCCAGCAGTTTTGGCTGCAGAGAGCCTGGAGGGAACAGTCCACACAAAGCCAGGTTGGTGGGGGAGAAGAAGAGACAAGGATTGAACTGGAAAACACTTCTGTTTTTATTTTCCTCTCTCATGCTCTGTTTCCCCAATGCTGCCCTATAAAATACAGAGGAAGGGATCTTCATCTGTAAGATTACTGTGTATGTTCCCCCTAATTTATAGCCTTGTTTTAATTAAAAAAAATTCTCAGTAGAGCACTTAAATAGCAGTGGCCCTGTGTAGGACAGCCTCAATCAGATCTTTGTGACTGGTTTCTTGGATTTTTCATTCTTCCTTGAGATGCTCTGGCTGCCCCATCCCTGGAAGTGTCCGAGCCCAGGCTGGACAGGGCTTGGAGCAACCTGGTCTAGTGAAGGGTGTCCCTGCCCATGGCAGTGGTGGAACTGGATAAACTTTTAGGTCTCTTGCAACCCAAACCCTTCCCTGAATCTTTTCCTGTGCAGGTGAAAAGCTCCAGGCTCTGAAGGCCAAGCTCCAGGAGGCCATGAAGCTCCGCAGGACCGAGGAGCGCCAGAAGCGGCAAGCGCTGTTTAAGCTGGACAATGAGGAAATGCTGGAGGAGGAGGAGGAGGAGGAAGAGATGACAGATGAGTCTGAGGAGGAAGAAGAAGCAGGTGATCAGGAGGTCTGTATGCCACATTTTGCCATAACCTCACCAGCTTCTCCGTTCTGCTTCCTCTCCCCAATGGAATGGGACTTTTGGACACTGCTAATTGGGGAAATTGCTAAAAATTCTTCCTAGAAGCTAAATAATTGCTATAGTTGGCATATTCAGGCCCTAACCTTGAATTTGTGAGTGTATTCATTATTTGTCTAAACACTATGAAAACCAAATAGAAATGTTTAAAAGATTTTCATGCCCCTTCCTCTTTTATAAATCCTTGGCTTGTTGCTGGCTGGGCCAAACAGATCACGTGCCTCACCTGGGGTAGGGTGTGCCATGACAATAATCATTATATCTGTGCTGTGTTTGGGGATGTTTTTTAGAATTCAGAATTTCTGCTTGATGAAGCAGAGGAAGATAATGAAGATACAGAAGAGAAACACATGGAAGATGGTGATAAAGAAACAGACAAAGAATCAATTGATGGAGAAAAGCTGGAGAAATCTGAACATGGTGATTCTGTTCTAAAACATCCTTCAACAGAGTCTACATTGATGCTTTTTAAGGACAGCTCCTCAAAAATGGGGTAAATAATTCAAGCCTTAAAAATGGTGACTGAGAGATTTTAAATTTGATCAGCATGTGTAGATTTTTTTAATTTAAAGTACCTTTTATAAGTATTTTTGTGTTACCTTTTTTTCGCTATTCATCCTAAATTTATTAGCAAATACCTTTTATGAATTGCAGATATTCTCTTCCTGATGAAAAACTGGAAATGGAAGAAACTGTAGACAAAGGACCTACCAAGTTAGGTAAAGTAGCATTATTGCCCTGGATAGTTGCCTTTTTTTTTTACTTAGCACCTATAAAAGTTTCTATTAAAGATTGGTATTCAGTATTTCTGTTATTTCATCACCTGTATACAGTTATATAGTAGGATTTTAAAAGTTCAGATTGATGAAAAAATGGGTGAGCTTGAAAAAACTAGAGGGGAAAAATACTGTTCAAAATAATGCTGGAAGAAGTATGAAATGTCAGAAATCAATAAGTAAAAAAGTGTAATATGCATCCTGTGAGAAGAAGGAAATCCAACATGACCACAAAATGAATTTTTAGCACGTGGTGCAAATATTATATTGAGGTTTTACTGGATTACACACACAAAAAAAAGTTAAGCACTATTTTTTTTTTTTATTTGCAGAGGATGATGATTCATTTTCTCTACCAACACTGGCAAAGGAGAACAGCCACAACAGCAGCTTTGAGTTCATTGGCTCCATGATCCCATCCTACCAACCCTGTAACAAACAGCCCTCGAGGGGAGGGAGCTTCTTACCTGCAGCAGGGGGGTTCAGGTCACCCTCCCCAGGCTTCTTCAAAACAAGTTTTATCAGCTCTGCTTCCAAGGTGAGATTCTCAGGCCTGATTGTGTCTTATACTGACACAGTGGGAAGTAAATAAATGCATTTTATCCTGATGGTCAGATCTATCAAAAGAATCAAACCAGACAAATGCTTTGGTATCAGTAAGATTTCAGAAGAGCAAACTGCCCCTTGGGTTTGTGTCCACATTGGAATGGATAAAAGTGACATTATAAAACTTATATTCTAAAGCATCAAAGAAAAGATGCTATAATCTGGCTTTTATATCTAAAATACATATGCATCATAAATATGGTTTTTAAGAATGCTTACATGGGCTACACAACACCTGAGGTCAGTGAACTCCTGTGGTATATTGGAGCATCATGGACATAACCTGATTCCTGCGTGGTTTGGGTAGGAAAGAACCTCAAAGCTCATCTTATCCCATCCCCTGCCATGGGCAGGGACAACTTCCACTGTCCCAGGCTGCTCCAAGCCCCATCCAACCTGGCCAGGAACACTTCCAGGGATGGGGCAGCCACAGCTTCTCTGGAAAGTCTTTTCCAGTGGCCCCTGCATTTAAATTTAGGCTTGCTAAACAACTTATGTATTTTTGTATTCCCTTGACTAGAGCTCAGGAAAGACCTCTGAGCCTTCTCTTCCCATAGAAGATTCCCAGGACCTGTATAATGCCTCTCCTGAGCCCAAGAGTTTATTTCCAGGGGCTGGGGAGTCAAGGTTTCAATTTTCCCTGGAAGATGACACTCAAAGCCAGCTGCTCGATGCAGATGGGTGAGTGATGAGTGTAAAGGATGGTGTTTTGTGCCTGTTAACAGAAATAGGATGTGCAGAACAGCAAGATTTTTCTAACTACAGCCTTTCTTTCAGGTTCTTGAACGTTGGACAACACAGGAATAATAAATACCAGTCTTCAAAGCATCAGCTGCCACTGGCGAGCATGGATGAGAATGCCATGGATGCCAACATGGATGAGTTACTGGACCTGTGTTCTGGACAGTTCAGCAGCCAAGCTCAGCACGTGCCAAACACCAGCAGCACCAAAAAGCAGAACATGGAGGAACTGCTCAATCTTTGTTCAGGAAAATTCGTGTCTCAGAGTACGTCCTGAATTCTCTTTTCAGCTTTGCTGCTTACTTGATTTGGAAATTTTTAGCTGAGGTAACTTCAGGTCTGGGCACTGATGCCACATGTGGACTTTTGTCTTTGTTGGGAGCTTATGCAATGTTACTTCTAGAGTGTTCTCTGACACTCTGAGAGCAGAAATAAGTTGCCATCTTATTGCTTTCTGTAGCAGGTTCTCCAACGTGGGCTTCTTCAGTGTCTTCCAAGGCAGGAAAAGACAGTGACATAGAAGATCCAATGGCAGAGGTTCTGGAGCTTTGTTCAGGCTCCTTTCCCACAGACAGGTTAGCATTGCTCTCCTAAAATTTACTGAAGTTAATTCTGGTGACTGTCTTATTTCACTCTTAGAAGTGTTTTCTTGTTTAACATCAATTTGCTGTCAGTGAAAGTGTGCTTTATTTTGGAGGTGAAGGGGAGGAATATTGCAAGTTTCTCAGCAATTACTGTCTAACTGCCAGCATAAACTGTTTCCTACAGCTACTGTGAAGGGAAATTCTTTGTCTTTCACTGATACTGAAAGAAACAATGAAGAACTTTCATTAAACTGAGAAAAGATGATTAAAAGTGGGACTTTTGGAGTCTGTTCTGGGCTGTTGCCAAACTGCCATAACCAAATGTAAAGTTGGATACTTGGAGTTTTTTATTGGCTAAATTGGAAAGTGTATGGCTGCCTGAGAAAAGGATAGTGAGGCTTAATAAGTGGGAATGTTAAGGGGATCCAAGAGGAATTTGAGAGGGGGGAAAAAATTGGAAATTAGTGCTTGTCCCATGGTTTCTGCCAATGAAGGCCTGAAGTCTTAAAACATCAACTCCAATGGGGATTTGGGGCATTTATAGCTAATGCTGCTGGCAGATTGTAGCTCTGAGCACTCACAGGGAATTGCCTGATAGCAGCTGAGGTAGGCATTGAAATTTTGCCTTGATTTACTGGAGGTAAAATGAAAATGCCTTTCTCCCATTTATGCTTTCTCTAGGGAAGAGGAAGAAGAGGAGGAACAAGAAGAACTTGGTGGTTTTCAGCTTTTAACAGATGATGAAGCCTTTGCAAGTGAAGAGGTGTGAACTGATGGAGCCAGGCAGCTGCTGGATAAATGGATAATTCCATTTATCTTCCTAGGTTTTTAATATATCCATCAATGCAAAGTACCACAATTTCCATAACAAGCTACTGAAACATTTTTCAGAGCAAACTTTGGATCACTTAAAAGATCTCTTTAATATAATGATCCAGTGAAAAATGCAAATCTTCTGAAATATCCCTGATGTTTTAGTGTCCTGTTAATTGAAGAACAGACAAATCTGTCATTACAAAGCAATCCACTCTCAGAAAATCCTTATTTCTGAAAACTTTCTCTTTGACAGGATGGAAAAGGTGAAGATAGTGCTGCTGAAGAAGCAGAAATGAGTGATGAAGAAGAACTGCTGAGACATAGACCAGGCTTGAAGAAAAAACTGTAATTATTTTTTAAAATCTTAATTACCAGAGAGAAGAGAATATTAATAGCACTAGAAATTTAGTGTGGAATTATTCCCTCTCCAGCAGATGTTTATATGGTCTTTTTTTTTACATTGGTGCCATCATGTTGCATGAATTCAACTGTGATGCTTGTGGGTTATAGATGATTTCCATTATAATTTTCATCATAGATGGAAATCAAAAAGCCACGATAAAGGCAGTGCAACATTTTTTGACCAAAGAAAGGGATGCAAGAATATTGTTGTCATTCCTCATATCTTAAGGTCTTATTTGTTCTAGCAAGTAAAACACAGAGTTGACAGTGATTGCCATCATCTTTGGAATCTGGTGAAGGACAATGATTTGGGGTGGTACATGATGTCAGGCCATTTGTGTAAATGTGCAAGAACTCAAGGCTTGGTCTTAACAAAAATTACATGAGAAATTACGATACATCCTTAGGAAATGTGTTCGTTTAATGTCAAAAGATAAATCTTGCCTTCAGAAGATTTGTGTGATGGCTGTTATGCTCCCAAACTGCACACTTTCAACAACTTTTTTTTTTTTTTCCTAGAAAACTTCAAGATTTCATGGAAGAGGAGGCAGAGCTGTCAGGGAGTGATGTGGGGAGCGAGGATGAGTACGACGGTGAAGACCTGAACGAATATGAAGAAGAGTTTATCGATGAGGAGCTCCCAAACGAAGCGGAACTAGGAAACCAAATACAGAAATTCCACATGTCAGTGCCATTAGCAGTAGATCTTTGGGGGTGTGAGGCCCTGGCTCTGGGACAGAACCTGAAGTAAGCTGTCCCTGTCTCCTGTGCTGGCAGGAAGGCGATGCTGGACGATGACAAGCGGCAGCTCCGCCTGTACCAGGAGAGGTACCTGCTGGATGGGGACCTGCACAGCGACGGCCCGGGCAGGACCAGGAGGTTCAGATGGAAAAACATAGGTGACCTATGATCCAGAGTTAACAGAGGGGGAGAAGGATTCAAAACAGAGCTTGTGTGTGTGTGTGAAGTAGCACTGAGTGGGCCTCAATAAAGTATTTCAGGAATAAATTCTGGGGTTTTTGTTTGGTTGGGGTTTTTTGCGTTGTTTGTTTGATTGGTTTAGGGGTGTTTTTTTTGTTGTTGTTTTTTACTGGTGTCCATTTTCAAAATTGTTAGCTGACTATCTTGTTTTGTTGCCTAGATTTTGCTTCACAGATGGACTTGTTTCAGAGAGATTCAGATAATGAGGAGGAGAATGAAGAGTTTGATGAGACAGAAGTGAAGTGGAGGAAGGAGCGATTTGAGCGAGAGCAGTGGCTTCGTGAGCAGGTACTGGTGAGCTGCTAGAAAGGCTTGCTCAGTCTCTGTATCATTGCTGGATGTGAAATTGTGTATTCCTCAAGTTAAACTTCAGTATTAGGGCAGATTTCTCAGTAGAAAGTAAATAAAAATTAATTTACATAAAGAAAAGAGTTACTCTACTTGAAATACTGAATGAAATGTCCATTTGTAATATGAATTTTTCCAATTGTCTTCTCTCTGCTACAGAAGGAAAAAAATAAAGAGCAGGAGGAGGAGGAGGAAGAAATTGGTGGAGACAGCGAATTCATGAAGCTGGCAAAAAAAGTGACTGCCAAGTCCCTGCAGAAGAAAGGTGAGCTTGATTTTTATTGAAGTGACAAGAGAGAGGAATAGTTCAAAAACTGATCTTTCCCCCATGTCTCTGCCAGTCAGCCCAGCAGTGGTGGCACAAGACACAACTCTCTTACCCAGGAACCCGTTTGAAGCCTTCAAACCTGCCAGTGACATCCAGGTGGGTACCAGGCCTCAAAAATGGCATTTCCCAACACAGCCAAGTCAGCTGCCCCTGAATTTTGGGCACTCCTGGTTTGTAACGTGTGAGTAGAGAGTAGATTTTCTCTGAAGAGTAACTTACTGAGCAGCCTGCCTTGTTTCCTGAGAGTGGTTTAATGCAGCTTTTCTTTGCCTTTCAGATAAAAAATGGGTCACTCTTGAACAGACCTAAAGCTCTCCTTCAGAAGCTGGCAGCAATGTCAGATCTTAACCCAAATGCCCCCCGAAATTCAAGGAATTTTGTCTTTCATACACTTTCACCAGAGAAGAGTGAAGAGGCGAAGGAGAAATCAAAACCTCAGGTAAAGATTTGGGTAGCAGGTGCTGCCAGTTGTGGAGATTATTTGAATATACAGGCACTGAAATCTGCCAAGCAGTTAAAAGCACTGCTGTCTTAAATATTCCCTATGTGCTCTCACACCAAATATTTCATAACTCAGATTTTAAACTTTTTTTTCAGACATGTTGTATATTCTAATGTATTTGACTTCTTCCAGGTGAAGAAGAGAGGCCCTTCTGCAGCAATAACTTCAGCAGCAAAGCGGCCCAGGGTGGAAAGCTCAGAGGAAACCAGTCAAAGCCGAAGCATTTTCCAGTACTTGGAGAGCTGAGTATCCCTGTTTGGAACCAAAGATTGTCTCCTCTTTCTTTGCCAGCTACAATTTATTTTGCCAATCTGCCAGAAATCACCAGGCAGGGAAACAAGTGGATGCCACCTCGTTCACAAGTTCCAGGAATTTCCAGGCAGTGGTTTTGTGCTTTTTTCTCTGTCCTCTGTGGCAAATGGGAGCTGCAAAATCCATTCCTGGTTTGGAATGAAATGCTGACTTTGTCTTTCCCAAACATTAAGGAAATTTCCACTGCTGTGGGCTGTCCTCACAGGTGCTGCAGAGGTGTCAGTTCCACCTGGAAATGCCATTCGTGTGACAAACGTGACAAGGAAATACCTCAGGTAGCTGAAAGCACAATAAAGGAGGAATTTCTACAGCTCTGGGAGAGAATGAAGCAGTGTTGGCCATGGCAGGACACTTGTTTACACTTGAAGCACAAAGTTTTAGCTGTGGCTCCCTCCAGTGTCTTACTTTCTTTAACGTTGAGCATTTATTAAGCTTCGCCTTTTAAGAAGCTCTAATTTATCCTTGAAATGTTTACTTTGTGGAAAAGGGCCCAGTCTCTTCTAAGGCAATATGAGAAGGGTTTCTTTCCAAGTTTTTATTACTGTTGATGTCCTTAAACTTGCAGATGGATGTATGTGTGGAGAGGGAAGAATGTGAATAACCTGTGGGAGAGGAAAGGGAGGTTTGGGGGGGCTTGTTTGCATTGGTGGGGAAGCTGCTGGGGTTGCTTTGATTTGCCCAATTTCAGGCTATCTTTAACCATCCATTCTGTTGTTTTCATGGAAGCTGCACTCATCCAAGAGAACCCATCCATTACTGAGCAGCCAGTAAGGAAAGGGCTGCTCTAGAATGAGGGAATGTATGAGGAACTGTCATTCACAACTATTCTAAAAACAGTGTGAGAGAAACTTGAGCCAGAGCATCCAGCATTCCTGACATTTCTGGTCACAAGCTGAACATGTTGGAGAGCAGATAATGGTGCCACAGGGTCCTGCTCTAAGACTAAACATCTCTGGGTTGTCACATGCTTGAGGTGCCAATGACTTCAGAGAAGTGTCTGAGCTGTAAATTTTGTAACATCTTGAGCACACGCCCAGTGTGCTGTGTGTAAAATATTTTATTGTACAGTATGTTATAAAGAATTATGGTACTAATCAAAGTGCAACTTTACAATAAAACATGGTTTTAATTTTGGAGGCAGTTAGAATTAATTTGTAGGATTTCACTCAGTTCTGTAGATGTCTTGGGTTTTTTTCCCTCCAATGTTTTTTATTTCTATTTTTTCATGCTGCCTTTTTTTGGTTTTTTTGTAGCCACAACTCAGCCCTTCACTAGGAACAGCTGCAATAATATTGGAATACAACAAAAACAACCCCTTGTGTTTATTGGAGTGTGGATTTTCAACTCCTCAAGTCTTCCACTTGGGTTTGCATAAAATTCTTGGTCTGAGGAATATGGTTTTTTCCTGCTTCAATAGTTCTGGATTTTTTAGTTCCTAGACAAAGCTTTCTTTATCCATGTCTTAAGAAGTTTGTATTTCAGTTCACTGCAGCAATTCTAATAACTGTGTACCTGGATTTGGGATGGGAGGTTTAGGGAAGAGGAATGACCTTTCCTCCTTTGCTATCAGACTTTTCTTGAGGGACCATGTAACTAAAAGATTTCTGAACACCCACTTAATCGTTTATCAGTGTTTCACTGATATGAAAGTTGTACTAATTCAGCACAGAGTTGTTGGATAAAAACATTGAAGGTCCAAACTTGGGCATTTTCCCTGAATTTTGCTCCCCCTCTGCCACTAGAGCGCAGCAAGAGAATGTGCTTGCTCTGGCACAGGGGCAAGGCAAAATCATTAAAGCTTAAACTGTGTCTTGACTCCAGGGGAAATTCTTGCAGTTTTCCATGCTCTGGCATTGCAAGGAATTAATTTTATGGAGACCTATAATTGCTACATTTCTGCATTAGAAAGTGGTAGCTTGAAGAGCACTTTTAGAGGGTTGGCTGAGTCCTGGTGCTTTCCTGGCTTTTCCTCAGCACATGCTACTAGCCATAATTATGGCTTTTATTTTGCTTTCCCTGTAGAATTTTCCCTTTAAAATACATTTTCCTTGTTCCAGAGCCAAGGATAGAAAAACACTGTTGAGCCTGAAAAGCTTATAAATTGAAATACGTGGAATGGGAAGGTTTCTGGCTGCATTTCCCCTACAACAACTTTGCAGTAGTTCAGGGTTTGTGAGTTGCTGCTGGAAGCTCTGCATTGCACCCTAAAAATTCCTTGCCTGGGAGAATATTCCATGCCAGGCAGCAGTGGGAGAAGGCCAGGGACAGGTTCTGTGGGAGCTGGAATATCAGTGGGAGAGGGGAGCCATGTGCTGCGATGCTGCTGCTCTCGTTGTGCCAAACCAAACCCACCTGTGCTCCTGCCCTGCCCTGCTCCCTTCCATCTCCTGGCTCCAGCTTTTCCAGGGCTGCCCCCCTGCTCCTGTCTGGCACATTAACTCAGCTTTGCCTTCTCATTTTCAGGTATTGATTCAGCTTCCCCCTCCTGGCACGGAGATGAGGCCACGGGGAGAAAAATGCTCCCCGTTGCTGCTGGAAGGGCCAAGAGTGGGCTGGGAAGGAGGGAATGGCTCAGGGTGGTCAGGGGTGGGATGAGGGTCCTGCATCCAGGCACTGCTGCGGCTCAGCCTGAGCAGAAGCTGCTCAGAGGTTGGACTCAATGATCCTGGAGGTCTTTTCCAACCTCAGTGACTCTGTGAAATGGTGTCTGCAGGACTATCCTGGGCTGAAGGAAGAGCTGATTCCACTTCCCTCCCTTTTTTCTCCCCTAACTGCCTTGGGATAACTCGGAGGAGTTACAGCTGAGGGTTGTGATCAGTGGTGTTTGGGTTTGACTTGGGTGCAGAAGTGGCTGCAGCCTGAGAGTTTCATCTGTGTTGGGTAGCTCTAATAGTAACACCCCTCTGTGCCTCAGTTTCCCTTTCCCACACAGGGGCCAGGTGCAGTAAAGCCCATGGGCTCTGAGTTCCTGCTCCTTGACTGCACCACGTCCTCCTTGATAGGAGCAGTGCTGCCAATACACAACATTATCTGCTGAGTTTGCAGAGAGAATGAGCTTTTGGGAACACAAATGATAATGGAGGATTTTTTAAAAAGGACTTAAAAGCAGAGGGAGGAGCAGCCCTAGGTGTGTGGGAAAGGTTGACATTGCAGACACGTTTATAATCCCAGCTCTGCTGCCACGCGGCTCCTCGGGGCTCAAGGCACTCACTGAATTATGTTTTCTTTCCCTTTTTTGCCAAGAGACTGAAAAGGGGAGAGAAAAAAAACTATTTGTTTGTCTTGTCTAATTTAATTTATGTTATTTATCAAATAGACAGGTTATTTGGGAAACCAGATGGACCCAGGCTAAAATCATCTGTATTTCCAACATGTGAAAAATTATGTTGGAGTGGACACATGAAAGGCAGCATGGAGCAGGTTTGGTGAGCACTCACCATGTGAGCTCTGCACCTCATCTGTCCCGGGCCTCTAATCAGTTGTCCCAGACCCATTATGAGGGTTAAAGGACAAAATGACCCCCAGGCACCCATGGGGGTGTCTTCCAGAGCAGCCATGTCACAATTATTTACCCTCCCTGGCTTTCACTCTGCTCATTGACTGGTGCATCCCTTCCCCAGGGATGGATGAGGTGGGTTTTTGGGCCTAAATAAATGTTTTAGTTGGATTTGGGAGCAGAGCAGATGACGGATTTTGGTGTCAGGTTTTTTGTCCTTTGGGTTTTCTTGTTGGAAAAGGAAAAACAGGAGATGGAGAGCAGCATGGATGGCTGAAAGGGAACAGATAATGCAAGAAATACAGAAACAAAAAAAATGCAATAAAAGCAAGAGCCCTCTGTTGCTAAGGGGTTGGACACCCTGATTTTGGCTGTATTTCCAAGAGCTGAGCCTGGAGCAGCCCCTGGCACTGGCCTTCCCTGTGCCCCAGGGCAGGACCCCGACAGCCAGGGGTGATCCTGGCTGTGCAGAGTCCAGACAAGCTCACGGCACAGCAAACAGCTCTGTGAGACCTGCAGGGTTTAGTGGGTGACCTGTAAAGCACAAGTTTCATTCTGTATTAACTATTAGTCATTAATATTAATTCCAGCGCTGCGCGTGCTCCGTGCAGACAGACATTCAGTCCTTGGGGGTTGTTATTTTCTCTTGTATCATCCAGAAGCCCAATTTAGGGCTGACTCCAGCTCTGCTTCTCCAGGCAGCAGAGATCTAAACCAGCTGTAATTAAAGAAAATGACATAAAAGATTGCAGGGTGTGTGTGGGGGGGAGGGGGATCAGCAAATCTTACAGCTTTGCAAGAGATTAATTTTATTTTTAGCTAATATTTTTCTCTGCTCCTCAGGGCTGTTTTCATGCAACACACTCTGTGCTGCTTCCCTTGCAGTGGCCCATTGATTTTCAATATTTGATGGTGTTTGTGCACGTGGCCAGGGGGGATCAGTATCCGAGGGGCACGTTCACGTGTGTCCTCGTGTCCTAAAAGCCACCTGTGGTATCCCAGCCCTCACCTTTGCCATGGGGATGCTGCACAGAGCCCAGAGGTCCCACTCCATCCTGGCATGGCTGGCTGTGGCTGCTGGGCCAGGCCAGGTTCAGCCCCGAGGTCCCAGCTGGAGGGGGACACAGGCCTGCCCTGCAGCATCTTCCTGCACTGCCCAATTTCCAGCTGCCACTTCACAGACACTTGTTTCTGTGCAGGAAGAATAATTAACCCCCAAGGCTCTAATGCCACTTTTCCGGCAGCTCAGGATCCAGAGGTGGCATTTCCACATTCCTTCATTACAGGAAGCCTGAAGGAAACCCTCAACCTTTCCCAAACAACCACCAGATTAGAGAAAAAATGGCTTCTCCTTCCTTCCACCTGCTCCTCAGTGAGCTGGATGGGGCAGAGGGGCCTAATTGTGCCTGGGAACATGATGTTCAGGAGCTGCCACTTGGGCTGGCTTTTTCCCAGTCCCAGCTCCAGGCTGGCACTGTGCTGGAAAAGGACATTGCTGTGGCTCATTGGGACACCCTGAGCCCCCTGGCTGGCAGTGTTGGGGTGCCTCAAGGGGCCTCAATGAGCCTCTCTCAGCAACTTCCCAGGCAAGGACCCACAGAGAGGTTTTGGCATCCCATCCCATCCCATCCCATCCCTCCCAGCAGGATGCACATCCCAGCTCTGCCAGTGCCAGCACAGACCCTCCAACCAAAGGCAATGCCAGCCCATCCTGGCACTGCTGTAAGAAGACAATTAAATCAACAGGCAATAAACCCTCCATGTGGTCCCTGTTTTGCTTGGTGTGAGGGCAATGCTCACAGTGCAAATCTCCAAGTGAAGCACCCGGGATGAGCTCACAGGCAGCACTGGGCTGCTTTCTGTGTCCTTTGCTGCCTCCACCTACAGATTTGCTGAGGGTGTGTGATCTTCAGAGCTGGGATGACATGAGCCCCAAAGTATGATAACATCTGGGGAGGTGTGTCTGCAGCCAGCCCCCAGTCCGACCCACAGCGGTTGCTCTGACCATCCCCTATGCTGCAAAGGGAAAAGAAAAGGAAGGAAAGGAAGATTAGATGGCATCAGTGTGGTTGGCAAAGACCCCTGAACATCTGCAGGGCCAAAGGCAGGGCTGGAGGAGCTGGGTTTGGTACCCCTCAGCCAGCACCCAACTCAAGTCTTGAGAGTTGGGATTTATCCCAGTGGCTGGGCCTTGCCCATGGCTCCCGCTGAAAGGCTGTGAGCAACACTGCTGGAGTCTCCAGCTTGAATGGAAACTGGAGATGCCAAACCAAATGCCATCGTGGTGCTGGTCTGGTGCCCCAGTCTGATGAGGCTGGTGCTGGTGGGCTGGCAGGTGAGCCAGGCATGGCATCCACTCCCTAAAGCCACAGCTCCATCCCAAGAGCTATGCCACAGTGGCCACGGGATGTTTTTAATTCAAAGTGCAGAACCTTGCAGCAAAATCCTCACACAAATTTTGGCAGGGCCACTATTGAGGGCATGGGGCTGATGGTGTCCCACTGCCCTGGGGGTCCAGCGTGATCCCCAGCGATGGGGGACAACCAGAAGGGGACAGTGCTCTCTGCTCTGCCCTGGTCCCCCCTGGTCCCCCAGCTCTGGGCTGGGGGGTGGCTGAGCCGCTGTTGCCGGGAGCCACGTGCACATCCTGCAAGGGGAAGAGCCCTGCTCCCAACATCTGCTTGGTGTTTGTTTGTCTTTCATTCCCATTCCTGCCCTGCCTCCCCCTCTGCTTTCATCCCTCCATCTGCACAGGCCTAAAAATAGGGCCGTGGCCAGACTCAGTCTGTGCCTCATCAGCCTGTCGGGGTTTTGGTATGATCCCATCTGTGGCCTGACAAGGTGGGGACAGCACCCACCAGCGTCCCTCAGATGCCACTTTCCTGCCACGGATGCCAAGTGGCTGTTCAGGGATGCCTGCACCCCTGACCTTTGCCCTGGGCGCTGTTCCCTGCTCCCAGCCCAAAATGCTCAGTCCTGGGCATGGGGGATCTCAGGCTCAGCCTCATGTCAGCCCCTGCATGGCCCCACTGCTGCACCTGGGGTGGGGATGACACCAACTCTGCCCTTGTGGCAGAGGAAGAGCAGAGAGGTGTCCCCAATCCCCCAGCTCGTACACTCCCCAAAAGTGCCTGGGGTGAAGAAGTGGAGCCACAGCGACACCCTTATCACCTGGCTGGGGCTGCAGGGAGACCTGGTTCTGCCACCTGGGCTGCTCTGGGGTCCCTGTGGGCTGCCCAGAGGTCCCCAGGGGCTGCTCCGAGAGTTTCCATACCTCCTGCTCCCCGGGCAGGCTCATCCCCTCAGCCTCTCCGGAGTGTGGAGCAGGATGAGCATCAATTTGGCACGTCCTTGTGTCCCCCTGCCCGTTGCCCAAGTTGCTATGAATAAATCATTGTTTTATTAAAGAGAAGCAGCTGCTTTTTTTCTTCTCCTTTTTTTCTTTTTTTTTTTTTTTTTTTTTTTTTCCCCCCCTCCCTGCCCCCCGCGCCCTTTTGCCCCCGCTCCCCCCCCGCGGCCCCCCTCGGGGNTTTTTTGACACCCCATCCGTACCCACGGAGCCCTTTGGCACATGCTCGAACGCTGAAGCCCCATTGAGGGCCCCCAGAGCATAGCAATTGATACACAGAGATCCCCAAATCCTATTCAGGCCCCGCTTTTCTGCACGAGCAGCCTCTAAACAGCTCATTCACTGCTCTTTTTGTCGCCGGGGTTAAGTGGTTAAGTGTGTGTGGATCCCATAAAAGGCCTTTACTCCATGAAAAGCTATATTTACATTGTAATCACCAAAGAACTGTTTAGGCAGTCAATAGCGGGGCAGCGGCGGCGGGGGCTCGGCGGCGTGTCCCTCTCCCCTCCCGCTGAGCCCCCGCAGCAGGACTTTGGTGGGATTACGTCCCCCCGCGCCAGCTGCCGGGGGCCGCGGGAGCCGCCGCTCTTTGTCTCGGCACCGAGCCGGGGACAGCCCAGGCTGCTGAAGCTCCTGAAGCAGCATCCTGCATCCCGGCGGCCCCGGTCCCTCCGGCGGGGACCGCACCCCGGGGTCCCGCTCAGCACCGGAGGCCTGGGATGAACCTGGTGGGATGGTGGCTCCCTGGGTGACCTGTCACCCGTGTCCTGGTGCCCGAGTACTTGTGGCCATGAAAGCACCTTGTTTGAGCTCATCCCATCGTCGCTGGAAGAATTAGGTTGGATGTCAGGAGAAAGTTCTTCCCCCAGAGGGTGGTCGGGCACTGACCAGGCTCCCCAGGGAATGGTCACAGCTCCAAGGCTGCCAGAGCTCCAGGAGCGTTTGGACAATGCTGTCAGGCACAGGGTGGGATTGTTGGAGTGTCCTGTGCAGGGCCAGGAGCTGGACTGCATGATCCTTGTGCATCCTTTCCAACTCAGGATATTCCATGATTCTAATCTGTGATACACCAACCTCCTGGCTCCAGGAGCCTCCCTAGTACCCCGTGAGTGAAGTGTGAGCTAAAATTTTATCACTTTAACAAGATTAATTGAGCACAGCCAAGAATGGCAAAAGCAAAATTAATTCACAGAGAGCAAGGCAAGGGCTTCCCCTTCCACCAGCAGCGATTTCCATGTAATCAATTAGATGATGTTCCAACTGATATCCCTGTCAGGGAACGTGCCTGCTCTCCCCACACGGGAGCAAATATTCATAACGGCAGCACTTGAAGAGGAAATCTGGGAGAATCCCCCCATATTCCCCTGGAAGGACCCATGAGGTGTGCCCAGGAGGGATTAGCACTGAGACAGCCAGTGGGAATGGGAGGCTGCATCCCAGCAGGCACTTGGATAGGGATGGAGGTGGGGATGAGGTCAGGAATGAGGCTGGAGATGGAGATGAGAATAGGATGGAATAGGAGGAGAGTGGGGATGAGAATGAAGATGGGGATGCTTCTGCCAGATGCATGCCAGCAGAGATCCCTGTTGAGGAGCAATTCCAAACCACACTGGTCCCATCACAAACCACAGGGAGTGAGGTGACATGGCCACCATGGGACATGGTCACCAGCCTCTGGGTGCTGGAGTGGTGGTGGAAGAGCTCCACTTGGTGGGGGCTCCCTTCCCCTGCTGTGTTTGTCCTGTTTGCCCCTGAAAAACAGATATTAGGATGTTTTCACAGTCCTCAGTTACATACTCCAGCTTTTCCCGGTGCCTCATGAGAGCTTTGTGATATAAGATGTTTAGAAGACTTTTACTGCACCCTCCTGCCCATTGGGAATTGGAATTTTGAGGCTGGACACACTGGTTAAGTGAAGAAGGTGACTTTGTCAGGGGGCAAAATCCCTATGGATGGGGTTCCTGGCTCCAGCACAGCCTGAAGGATGATGTTCCTGGATAGGAGCTGGGAGAAAGGTGCCTGGTGCCCTGTGTGCCCCTGTGCCGTGCCCTGCACTGGCAGCACTGTATTTCCAGCATCATGGCTGCAGCCTGCGGCACCAGCACCAGCTCTGGTCCCGGCCCTGCCTTGCCGAGCCATTCACATCATCCCAGGGTTTTGTTTTCCCTCTGCTTTGGCTCCTGCCTGGATTTTTCAAAGGCTCCGGAGCAGCGAGCGCCCTTCCTCCCCCGGCCGGCGCACATTGTTCAAATTAGTGCCTAAATGAAAGGATATTGTTGGTTCCTGTTGGGAGATAATAACCTCGGTAGCAGAGGGAATTTCACCCATGCAGAGAGAATTTGCTGGGCTGTTCCTGCCAGCAGAGCCCCTCGCTGGGGTCCATCTCGCTGGGACGATGGCTGATGGGAACGGATCCGCCAGGAAGCGAGGGTTTATCTTGGCATGCCGCTCTAATTGCTGAAAACTCTGCTTTCTGACCTCAAAAATGTGCCACCGCTCCCCATCTGGCACAGGGGCACCTGTGGCACAGCACAGCCGGGATCAGCGCCGATAGCAGCGGTTGCCAGCCATGATCCCCATGGAAAAGTGCTCCTGTTCCCAAATTCTTACAGGATTTTGGTTTTCCCTCTTCCTTCCCATCCATCTGCCTTCTCCCATGGCTTAAGGAGATATGAACCCCTTGCCGTGCCGTGGAAGAAAGAGAAAGGAAAATGTACCCAGACAATGGAAATCCCAGTATTTCCATTTTTACTAAAGCACAGAGGATTTCGAGCATATGGAAAACATCCTTGTCAGCCCAGAAGGCATCTTCTGCTCAATTTTTCTGCTGTGGGGGTGCCAAGTGGCTCCTGCTGCCTCAGTGGCCATCACCACCATCCCCAGGATGCTGTGGCAGGTGCTGGTGGTGTGGAGCTCACAGGGACACAGGGACAAGCACAGTGGCACCTGGATGATGCCAGGGCAGGAGGGGATGGGCTGTAGGAGCCCCCCATGGGGACTCTGCTCCTCAAAGCCTGTGCTGGCCACGTGGGCACCAGTACTGAGCCCATGTCCAGCCATCCCACCTGGCTTCAAACTGGACAGTCATTTCATTTTACACCCCAAATTTTAATATATATTTTTAGCCGGTTGTGCTCTGATTGAATTTTTAACAGATGTTTTGACTTGTTATAGGTGAAGGGAAAAATAACTCAAAGTGTTTCTTGATTAGAGCTTGTTCAGAGTTCTCTAGTGGAGCTGTTTCCACATCAGAAAATCCTGACTATGTGCAATCAAACATTTAATTTCCATGGACACAATATCAGAGGATTCCTTCAGGTTAGAATCTGTTACAGTTATTAATCAAAGCGGCGCAGCTGAAATGAAACCTTTTATTGAATGTTGTGACAAAGGGATGAATTAAAGCATTTCTGGAATGTATCAGATTTGGGTCCAAGGCCGAAATTTCAAAATCCTGACGTTTTTCCTGTGTTATGAGGTCCAAATGTGGAGCCTTTCTGTGTCAGAGCAAGTGTGCAGCACTTGGGGCGTGCTGGGAGCTGCGTGGCCGTCCCCGTTCCATGGGCAGGGAGGGAGGGGACGATCCCGGGGCTGCCGAGGGCTCGGGGCTGCAGCACATTACACATCCCCTTCCAGTCCATGACACCAGCCCTTCCAGGGACACACCAGTGAGGATCCCGCGGGAGTGTTTCCCTGCGTGCCGCGGGCTCGGAACAGCCAAGGGACAGCGATCAAATAAAAAATACATGCTTCAATGTACACGGAGATTTTCATCCCCGAATCCTTGCAGAGAAATAGATCCATCCACTGGAGAGCTCTGCCTGCAGCCAGACGGGGTTGGGAGCGTGGCTGGAGCAGATTTGAGGAGCCCAAGGCAGGGACCCGCCCGCGGCTCTGGGAGGTGACGCCGAGGGGCAAAGCCACCCAGAGGCAGCGGCTGTGGCGAGCGCCCGTCCCTCCCCCTTCCTTTCCATTTCCCAAACAATTTCCTCATCAGACCTTTCTGTCTGGAGTTTATTAGTGATTCACAGGCCGAGAGGAAATGGTGCTTTTTGGGTCCTGGTCTGATGGGAGGGGTGGAGTCGGCAGCAATATTCCCCGTTTGTGGCTCGGCAGCGGATAAACCGCAGAGGAAACGTCAGCGGGAGCCAGCCCCGCTCCCCCGGCAGAGCCCTGCTACCTTGGCCGACAGAAATCCATTTCTTGGGTGGGTTTTAGGAAAGCAAAGAGTAAGGAGGCTTCCTCCTCAGAATAAGTGCTTTGGCAGGGGTGTCTCTGTCCCCGCTGGGTGACAGAGCTGCGTGTCCCAACGTTCCCATCACTGGTGGCTCCGGCGGGAGGGTCACACCTCCGCTGGGCTCTCCGGCCCCGCAGCCCTTTCCTCCAGCTCCTCCTCCTCCCGGTGCTACCCAAAGGCTGATTCTTGGGGCTGGGAGCTGCTGCAGCGAGCAGGCTCTGACCTCCGGTCTGGTGCAAACGGTCTGGCCCCCGTGGGATCCACAGCTCCTCTGAAATCCAATCTGGCTGCAGATTCCTGGCATTTTTCACCAAATACTGTGCATCTGCCACTGCTTTTGATTCTGATTGAAAAGGAATTCGACTTACAGGTAGACATCAGGCAGCAGGACCGGGCAGAGGCTGGGGCTGTGGACAAGGGAATGGGGTCACCTGGATCCAGCCCCCTCTGCCCTTCCCCAGCCTTCGAGTGGTGTTTTCACCAAAAATCCTGTGAGAAATGCAGGCCATGGGATGCAGCTCATGAGAGCAAGAGAGGGCTGGGGCTGAGGATGGACTTAGGCCAGGGATGGGGCTGGGCTGGCAGTGATGCTTCCTCCCTCCAGACCGGCGGCTTTTCCGGCCCCTCTCCAGAGAGGAATGCCAGCACTTGTACAGCCTGGGCTTGCTTTTCTTTTCCTCAGCCTAAAAAAATGACCTATGGATCTATGAAAATAAGAGCATTGTTTTTAAATTTTGTGAGGCCAAGAGGACAAACCTGTTAATAGCATCCTCCTCCTCCTCTTCCTCTTCCTCTCTCCATCTGCAGGACCTGCCACTGCTCCCAACACGAGGTTTTCCAGCCCCAACTCTGCAGTCACAGGGCAGCATGGTGATCCCAGTGGCTCCTGTTTGCACCAGCAATGTTGGACCTCAATCCTCACGGCCATCAGTCCTTGTGAAGCCCCTCACAGCCAGCAACATCTGTGGCCACATTGCCCAGAGACGTCACCCATGGCTTTGACCCAATGCTCAGCCCCGGTTTCAGCTGGCGGTGGGGAGAGCTGCTTCCCCAGGACCCCCTCACTCCCCTCCCCTTGTATTTACCCGAATGTGTTTACAATTACAGGGAATGCCAGGGAACACAGAGCGCTGTGACCAGCGAGTCAGCGTCGGGGCAGTGTGGGCTGGAGGTCAGCACACTGTTTACTTTAATTTCTCTGAGAGCTTTTTGGGAGATTTCCCTCCTCCATTATTAAACTCAGATGAGCCGCTGGGGAGGTTAGGTCGCATGTGGTTCAGGGCGTTTTTTTCTTTTGCAATTTTTTTTTCTGTATTTGCAATGTTTCGCCCTTAACTCTTTCGGAACAAGCTGCCCATCTCAGCACTGGGATATCAAGATGAGCCCGTGAGTGGGATGGTTGCTTCTGGGTGAGCTGTGACCTGGGCTGGTGCTGGAGTGCTCAAGGCTTGAAGATGCCAGCATGAGCCTATCTGAGCATCACTGGGAGGTTTAAGTTGGCTATCAGGGAAAAGTTCCATCTCCAGAAGATGGTGGAGCACTGAACAGGCTTCCCAGGGAATGGTCACAGCCCCAAGGCTTCCAGAGCTCCAGCAGCGTTTGGAAAATGCTCTCAGGGACGTGGTGGGATCCTCGGGGTGTTTCTGTGCAGCAGGCATGGGGGCTGCAGGCAGAACCTGAGGAGCAGCAGCACCAGCACTCACCTGTTCCTGCACCCCGGCTCCTGGCAAGGCCGTACATCCCCAGCCCATCTTGCTCTGGGCAGCTTTGAACTCCTGTGCCTCCTTCCCAGCAGAGAGGTGGGGACTGGCCGTGGCCGTGACACGGGGCTGATGTTATGTGGGCACAGGGCCAAGTGCCAGGGCTCCTTCTGGGACCAATTTGGTTTGAAGCCCGTGGCACATGGCAGCGGTTAGCGGGACGCGCGGCAGATGAGAAGCAGACGGCGCCTTCCCTGAGCAGGATGAGCGCAGGGAGTGGGGAGCTGGGCCCTGGGATTGAAGGATGATTTCCGTGGCCAGTGCCACGCTCCCATCTCTGCCACGTCCCTGTGATAGCACAGGACTCTGCTGGTGCAAGGTCACAGAGGCTCCCCCAGGCAGGACAGGCCCTGAGGCCAGGAAAGGGCACGGCATCCGGGCCCCAGGGAATGGCCCTGGTGGAGTAACCTGGTGCCAGTGCCTTCTGGAGAATCTCCTGTGGGTCAACCCAGCACCCTTCACCCTCCCAAGCCTCCCATCCCCAGTTCCAAAACCCCAGTACATCAAGTCCTGTGCTCATCCTCCTTAAACAATTTTTAATTTCCTGGAGGGAGAGCTTTTAATTTATTTCTGGAACAAAGTGGGGGAAGGGGAGGGGAAGACGACTCTGAAGTCCACCACTAAGCCCCCTCCACTTCCAAACTTTCCCTTTCCAACTGTCCCCAAAAGGACCAGACCAGCACTCCCTGAGTCCCCATGACCCCTCTCTGCTGTGCCCCAAGCTGGGGTTCCCTGCTCTGGGGTTCCCCACAGGTAGGTCCTTGCAGCGAGGGACAACTGTGGCTAAGGGGCCACTGGCTTGCAGAGGAATGGAACTGTTTTCACAGGAAGCAGCAAATCCTGCTGGTCTTCATCAGACAGACAATCCCAGGAGCTGGGCTGAACCTGAGCTGCACCATGCAAAATCCCAGTGAGACAGACCCCTAAAAACACTGCTTCTGGATCCCTCTGTGAACCCAGAACTTCCCTGGCTCCCACTATGGTTAGCACTTGGGAGAAGAACCCCAAACCCCCCAAACCAGTGGAGCCAGAGCCAGGGTAGCAGGTTTGCAGCAGGCTCCAGCACACTGGCACCCTTTGGCCTGAGGGGATTCCTGGGGTGGGGACAAGCAAAGCTGAGAGAGGAGCAAACCCTGTCCTGCCCTGGAGCCAAACTCCAGTGGTACTCATGGTTTTCTGTGTTGTTGAAATCTAAACTGGAGATGGAAAAGGCCTGTTTGGGATGTGCCTCTTGGTAAACTGGGAGAGAAGGTCCCTGAATGGATCAAAATTCCCTCTGTGCTCTCGGTGATGAAAATTTCACTCTGTTTGAGTTCAGGCCACAACGGGAGTGAAGCCCAGAGTGCACAAAGCAAAGGCTCGGCTGATGGCAAAGGTTGATCTAAACCCACTGTGTGCCCAAATTCCTGTTTCTGTCCTGCCCATTCCCAGATGCCTGAGTCAGCTCCTGCCTTTCCTGTGTGACAGGAAGGGTTTGTTTCCTTAATCCCAGGTTTCCCCTGGAGCTGCAGCCCAAGTGTCCCAGTTACAGCTCTTGGTCTTGCCCCTCTGACTGCTCCTCCATGGAGCTGTTGAAGCCTTTGGAGCAGCCACGAGCAGGACAGGCTGTCAAGGGGAGAAATTAAAACAACTTATTTATCACTCACATATCCACTGCTCTGAACTCTCACAATGTCATGGGGGAACCTCTGCTCTCGGCATTTCTCCCCTGCATCCCACCTCCAGCAATCCAGAGCTTTCCAAAGGATCTTTGTCCGCCCTGAAGGCACCTCCATCCCTCCTTCCTTCCCCTCGGGGCAGGTCAGAGGTGCCAAGCCCAGCCTGGGCTTGGGCTGCGGAGCGCTTGGGATGCCGGTGCTCTGCTCGTGCCATGTCCATCCCAGAGCTCGCATAGGATGCCAGGGAAGGCCACATCGGGTGATCCGGCAGGAGATGGGACCATCCCCGCCTGGGGCAGCTCTGTGGGTGATTGGGGAGTATGTGGCTGCCCCCACCGCGGCTCCCAGCCCCACAAAGCCTCTTTATCTCCTGAGACGTTCCCGGTGCTTCATGTGACCCCCGCGCCAGGCAGGGGCTCGTGGGAACCGTTTGATGTTCCTGAGCCTTTTTCTTTCCCAGTGCGGACACCCCGGCTCCGGGCGAGGGGAATAAAGAACCCACTGAGGGCTCAGCTCCATCCCCATCCCCACGGGGACCTGCTGAGGCTCACGGGACCCACGGGCCGGTGGGAAGGAGCCAGAGTGTCCCAATCCGGTCACCCTGCCCGTGTCCGGGAGCACCCACCGGCACCCACCCAGCGCCGGGCTGTGCCTGCCGGGGGGCTCCAGCTCCTTCTCCCTGACACGGGTGGGAGTTTTCCCCTTTCCCCTGGAGGACAACGGTGGGAGTTTCTCGAGGGATGCTGTGGGTGAACATGGACCCATAGGATACACACAGTCACGGCAGCCGGGCCGGGCGGCAGCGGGGGCACAGGGCAGGACCGGGCGGCCCCGAGAGCCCTGAGCATCCTCATTCTCCCCCAGCATCCTTGTCCCCCTCCACATCCCTGTCCCCCCCAACATCCCTCTCCCCCCCAACATCCCTGTTCCCTCACAGCATCCCTGTCCCCCCACACCATCCCCGTCCCCCC